>CAKLNU010000541.1:967500-976988 GCA_922788865.1 Poeciliopsis turneri | reverse complement strand
ACAATAATATAATAATAAATGAATGTCTTGTCCATAAAATAAAAAACTGAGAGAGAAATAAAATATTTAAAAATAAATCAACTACAATAATATCTGACTCAAAAGAAATATTTAAGACTAATATAATAATCTGATACTAATATCAGGGATTAGTTTATTTAAAGATCTATTTATAGACTGAACATCACTTTTTTAAATTAAAATGGAGTTAAAAGAACAATTTAAAATGACTATGTTAATAACAGAATGTTAGTATGTTAACCCATCTTCCCCATCCCTTTCTAACACTTTCTTTTCTTAATAAACGTTTTGTCGTTATATATATATTATTACAATGAAAGAAAGTTAGTATGAAAGTTTCATGTCCTTTTCACAATGGGCTGTATATTGGGATTTAGGTGCATGATAACTAAGAGCAAACCAATTTAGTAGTTGCTAGTGATAAAAACATCAAACTTTGACAGCACTTTCTTATTGAATCCCAAATCAATGTGTAACTGAAGGTAATCGTTTGTGCTGTTTTGATAGTGCTCTACTATACTATTTTGTTTAGAGCAAAACATGAAAATGGAAAAACTGTTATAACTGAAATGTACAAATGTTTGCTTAAAAGAAGCAGCAGCAGCAGGTGTTTGATTGAGCGAAACCTTTCACATTTTTACATTTTTTTTACATTTTTACAGTTCAGTAGTTTCTCTAATCCTGTATTAAATGATTCTCTTCTTTTTTATTAGAACTTCTTTGCTGTTACTTTGCTCCCTTCATAGTCCAGTGTAATCTGGGTTGTCAGATTTTACATTTCCTCTCTGCCAGCTCCACAGTTTGACCAGAGGGCAGAAAAACGAGCTCAGTGTGGTTCCAGCTCTCTGACAGAATCCTCTGCTAAAATACTCCCAGTGTTTCCACACAGCCTTTACTTGACCCAGGCACTTCAGCAACTGGTGCTGCTCTCTCAAAAAGCTGCGCATCAGAGATTTATCTCACTGATTTTTCTGCATTAGCAACACGAGAGGCTCCCTCAGGTTCAGGTAGAACGAGTTGGTTTCTGCTCTTCTGCATATTTATGATCTGTTTGAATATATTCAATGCTTCTTTTTCTTTGATTGAGCGAAAAGTCTTTATTTTTCAGTCGCGATGCACCGATCCGATATCAATATTTAAAAAAAAATAGATTTGGTTTCAATGACAAAGTCCCTGATCTATAAGAGCAAATCTATTCAGTCTAATTCTATGCTTTGAGTTCTGACCCTATGTTTATTATTCATTATTAAATTATATTTACTTTAATTGCACTGAAGAATTTGTGAGTTTTAGTTTCTATATTTACTTTAACTGGTTGTTGTACACATAATTGGACTTTCTGATCCATTTGAAAGTTTTTATTTTTTGGCTGTTCTGCTGCTAATTGCACTGACTGAATGGATTAAAGTTGCTTTTAATTATTTGACCAACCCTGTGAAGCTATTGGTGCATTTAATTGGCTGTACTGGTGCAGAGTTATCCAATGCATTTATCTGTAACATTTTAATCAGCTGAGCTCTGATCTTCTGTATCGGATCGTATCGGCCGATACCAAACCTCAGATATCGATATTGGAAGTAAAGAAGGATCAGTTCAGTAGTTCTAATGGCTGACCCAGGAAGGCTTTAACCATTAATCATCTTCGTAAAACAGATTGTTCTTCACATGATGCCGTCCTTTGAAACTAGACATTTTTATCTCTTCCTCTGGTTTCATGGTCAGGCCATCCAAACAATAAGCTGTGACTTGACGCCCTTGACCTGCGTTATTGGTCTCCCAGCACAGCAGAAGCGATTTGCATCATTGAGTTACGATTCGCCCATAAGCTGCTGACTTTGGAGAACGCCGCAGCGCTCCGATCCGAAGGGAGTGACGACCCCACCAGCTGCTGGAGGAAACTCATCAGGCCTGTTATTGTTTTCACGCTCGTCCCTTAAGGTTTCCTCTGAAAACCTGAGCACAGCTGCCGCTGACCTTCCTGTTTCTGGACTTGTGTTGGAGCCGTTGAAGCGACTTGAGCTGGGTTTTGTTCTGACACATCTGGTCCCGGCGCCGGGCCGGGCCGGGTGCAGCGACGCAGCCGATTGTAGCTTCTGTTCTTCACACGTTGTTCTCGGTGTTTGTCTCTGAGGATCTCAGCAGGTTTTTAATCAGGTTATCAGACGCTTTTTAATCAGGTTTCACCTGCAGCTCCTTTGCTTGGACTAGTTGCTTTAAGTTGCATAATATGTTTGAAACAAATTACTCTGAGGTGCATTTTCATAATTTTATCATAAAGTATTTCTGCTCTTGAGTAAAAGTTCTTTATTTTCTCCCCACTGAATGAAAAACAAACATAAAATACCAAAATCTCCATTTAACTTTAGATTTTGTTTTGTTTAATGATGTCATTTTTAAATATTAAATGATTGATAATCTTTACCAAATAGTTTTTTACTGTTTGACGGCTCCACCCACTGCTGCTCCCAACACTCCTTACCAAATAAGGCTTTAAATAAAGTCTTCAGATCTTCAATTATTTCGCTGCTTTTACCATCTGTTCAGCTTTGTACACATCATAACTCAAACTACAGCAAATTATGGGTTTTAAATCTCCCCTAAAGGCTACGTTTTCTTTAAAGTGCTCTTGATTAATCATTCCCCCGCTGTCTGAAGGGTTTCCCAAACTTTATTTTTAGACTGGCTGCTTTTTTTGCTCCACTTTACTCCATTAATGAAGCTGTTTTCTTGGAATTATGTTTGAGCTGTAAATTGACCAAAAATGGCAGAACATACCATTTTATTTTCATATATCTGGTCGTTTTTCAGATCTGCTGGGTTTTTTCTGTTAAAACAGGATTTCCACTTTCTGCTGGACTTTCTAGATTAAAACAGTTCAGAAAGCAGCTGCTGAAATATTGCAGCTATTTCTTGCAGCTTGGGGGACAAATGACAAGAAAGCAACTCTGGGAAATTAAACACATCATAAAAATCATTTTTACTCTTTATTAAGTTTTATATTCCTACTATTTAATAAGTATTTGGACTCTGATGCTGAGACAGAAGAGAATGGGCAACAAAACTGGATCTACTTCACAATTATGCTTCACTTTTTCTAATACCTTAAAGTTTTTAGTTTTAAAGTGACACATTTTCAATGCATGTGAGGAATGAAAAGTATTAAATAGCTGAGAAAAAATGTCACTACATGAAAAGAAGTTTAAATCTCAGCAAGTTGTCATAAGTTGCTGAAAATGCTAAATGTGTGAATAAATGATAAAAGTGGAGAATGTGATGAGTTTCCTGAACCACTTTGAGATCTGGTTCCAGTTTGGTTCCAGATCTTTGTAACATTTAATGTTTGTTTTGTCTTTGGCCTCATTTTCATGCAAAACAGCCAAATTACTCAAGTGGGCTTCATTGCAATTTAAGGCGGCGCTGATGGATACCATTTCACATGAATTAGTCATGGCACTTCAAACGAATTACTTACAGCTGGGTGGAGGAAAGTGCTGTTTATTTCTCTGCTTGCTAATTCTGCTGCTACTCATCGCCGTCGCTCTCTGCAGGCTGAGCGTTTGTTTCAGCACGTTGCACAAAAGGCCACTTTAAAGCCGACTCAGGTCGTCCGGCAGCCAAGAGACGCATCATAACTCTGAGGAACGACTGAACTGCTCACTGAGCAGCACTTTGCTCCCAGCAGAGCCTCAACACTCTCATCAATCTTTGTTTCTGTAAATCACGTGATCTAATGTTAGTTTCTTAAATGCTTTGCAGATTTGCAGGTGTGTAGTTCAGCAGTCAGTAACACCCGGAGATGTTTGCTTAATAAAATGCACAAAATCAGTTGGATGCCATTTAATAAATACACTGCTTGGTTAAAAGTCTCGTCCTGTTGATGGAGGAGTCCAGGCCTGAACCCATGGAGGATCTTTGTGATGTGCGGCTTGATGATGGCAGACTGGACCATCATCAAGCCGAGATATTAGTGGAAAATTGAAGCAACACTAGATGGAAATAAATCTCCTGACTTTGCAGAAGCTTATTGAAACAATGTCCAGTTAGTGTAACCTTTTTTCTTTTGGTATTTAAAACACCATCAGATATTGACCCTTTGCTCCGCCCACTCTGCCACGACGGCGTCAAAACAACCAGCGCTAACATTCAGAGCTAAGAACCGACGGCTAAAGTCGCTTCTGTTCGGTCGACTTCACTTTACAAATAGTTGCATTTTACAAGATAAGAAGATTAACGATCATATACTTTATAATTAAACACAATTAGAAATATACTAAATATCGCGTTATGGAAAAGGTCCGCCTCTAATCATTGGTAACCATGGAGACGGTGCCACCGTCATGTAGCCTAGCATGCATGGAAACAACTGGTTAGCATCTCTGTGCTGTTGAGGCTGTTTAAAGGGAAACGTTGATTAAGAAGCAGTGATATGAACCATGTGGCGTGAATTCAGGTGAAGTCGGTCATTTGATCAACACTCAGGAGGTTCGGCTCGGTTTCTAAGCTAGCTGTTTGAAACTTCTGGGAATCCCGCCGTTTATGAGCCCAACCAGGTGAGTTACGTTCACAAATGAACTGGCCTGGAACAAGAAGAAACGTCCTGTTCAACTCTCCATCCCTCAGCGTAACATCCGGATTCCCGAGTTCCCGCTGCCGCTCACATCCTGCTAAATGAACAAAATCCTAAAATCAGGCCGACGGCGTTTTCATTTTCTCTCTGAGCTGCTGTCTTCAGGTGGCTTGTCTTTCCTCTCACCCAGTAGACACCAACTCATCTGCACAGATGAGTTTGAGTTTTCAGAGCTTACCTGATAAATATTTTCTGTTTTCACATAAAGATAATATCTAAAAAGAGTTTAATAGGAGTCATGATACAACCCTTTTGTTATTTCATGTCTGTGGTGTTGTTCCCAGATGACAGCCCTCCTGTGAGATAACAGCAGCTACTCATGCTCACGTCAAATGTTGTAATGGTTGTCTTATCTGGTTTGATGTAATAATATCCACTGTGGCCGGCGCCGCAGCGTTCTGCCTTATCGGCGCTGCATGTTATTCTTCTGTGTGTACGATTGGGTTCGCTGGCAGAGAGGATGATAATTGAAATCCTGAGTGGCAGGTCACTTTCATGGTAAACAAACACAGCATTGCAGCTTCAATAATTGCTTCTGAAGAATGGCTACAGTGCTGTCTGCAGAAAAAAAGGAGAAAAGAAAAGAGACATTTGCAAAAATGAGCACAGAAGGAAAGCGGATCCGAATGCGTCTCTTTGCTGCAGGGTAATTCGCCATGCAACGCTGCACCGGTGGCCGGCACCAAACACACACACACACACACACACCGGGCTGGAGGCCCCAGAGCTTACAAAGTGACTTCCATCTCTGCCTTCTTTTCTAGCGCAAGCAGCCCAATGAAGCAACCATCCCTACAGCTACATCATGTCTTCTTTTGTGTCCCCGGAGCCTCAGCCCAGCTCAGAGCCATCTGCATGCTCCTCTTCTGTCCCCCTCTGCTCCTCCGCTTTGCCACCTTCTCTTCCCGTTCCTCCCTCTTTCTGCCCTTACTAGTTATTCACTCATCCGCTTCATTCTGGGTCCCTTAGTCCCTCCCCTCCTCGTCCATGTCCTCTTATATCTCTTCTGCACTGATTTGCACAAATCGTCTTTCCAGTAGAAGCTAAACACAGTTTTTCTATTTGGTGAAAGAAAGTAAAGTTTTTCTCAGAGTCTGATGAAGCAAGACTGAGGATAGTTCTGGAAAAAGTAAAGTGCTTTTCATTTTATTTTTAGTTAATTCATTCAGTTAAACATCATTTCCAAGCCTTGGAATAAATAAATCTCTCATTTAATTGAAATCTGACAGTTTTAGAACCAGGTAAAATAATGAGTAAATGTTTTGATGTGTGGTCACTGCTGGCCTGGCTTCTATTCCTGGTTTTTCCCGTTTTGCAGAGTTTCCATGTCCTCCTTCAATTTCATAATATTTGTAAATGTGTTTAGTCACCAGACTGGATGTTTATCTATATTTATCTTGCAAATGACTGGGATGCAGAATTGGTTAAAAATATATAAAACTCTTAAAGAAGGGCTGTAACAATTCCTTGAATGATTCTTCACTGAATTATATTTTATTATTTAGTGCACCAAGTTCCAGCCGGGTGATTATTTATGTTGAGCAACGAATCATAAATAATTGAGTTGTTGATGAATGCTAAATGCTAGCACCAATTTTCCCTCCAGGGAATTCGGGAATATTTCATCGATTAGCGTAAATAAATGCAGCTTTATGAACGGACTGCAGCATAACTTTCGCTTCGTGGCGATTCAGACGCCTTCTGTTTCTGAGCCAAACCCCGTCACTAACATGGATGAAATCGATTTGTTTTAGTTGAAAATAAACTGAAACTGGAGAATAGACGTTTTAAAAATGCTGCTTTATTATTCAATTGAATATAATTTAATATTTTTGTATAACTTTTTAACTTGTTACAGGTAAATTTTCTACACTGCAGAAAAATAAACTTATTTAATTTCCTCTGAGGTTTATTTTCCGTCCTGGCTTTAGTTGGATCCGTCCCGTCCTGCGGTTCTGTCCCTCACCTTCCCTTTGTCTTTTGTTTTGCTGAAGGCAAGCGCGATCCGGTGCGTTCCCTCCCCGGTTCCCTCCCGCTCCGTCCTTCAGCCAGCCTGCATTAATCTGTCTAACTCAAAGCGATGCTCCGTCTCCTGAGTTTTGTGACGGGGATTCAGGTCACTGCATCGCCTCTTCAAATGGCTCATAGCTGCAGAGACCAGAGCTTCTGTTATGGATGTCTGTAGGAAAAGTTATTCAGATTTAATCGCATTTCATCTAATTTCAGGAATTCAGCAGAACTAGAAAGTATTTATGAAGTATCTTTGCCACCCAACATTGTGTGGAGAGTCATTTCTTACCTCTGTTTCTTGGATTTAGTGCTTTATTTTCAGAAATAAAAAAACATTGAGAAAATGCTCCAAAAACAATATTTACCTTCTGCATGGTTACCAGAGGGCAGAAATATTTGGCTTTGAAGAGTTTTGGACTCCTGCTATTCTTTTTATAGTCATTCAGATGTTTTAATCTATACTTTAAATATACAGTATATATTATGTATTTTTAATACATGCCATCCTTCAGACAGCAGCAGTTAGCTGACACACCTAGCTAAGAAAGCTACCAAGGATCAGCAGCTTCCTTCTCATCGTCTGGTCGTCATCGTCTGGATTTAACGGCATCAGGTTGTCCTGCTAAACCTGGAGGTTTCTGTTTCACAGTGACAAGCCAGGCAGCCATACAAAATGCTTTTCTATATTCTTGTATCAACAAGCTGTGCTGCACTTGGTTGCAAACAGGATAAATTGGTTTACATTCAGATTGAGCTGTTTTTTTTATATTTATGTGCTCCTCTAAAGCAGATAAACAGAGGAAGGCAGAGACCCCAACACCTATAACACAAGCAAGAGAGGAAATACTTCAACATGTCTTTACTCAAATAAAAGTAAACACGTCAAGAAAAAAAGTATTTGGTTTAAAATCTACCCAAGTACTGAGTAACTGATCAAATGATCAATCATTTAAAATTTAAAATTAAACTTCATGATCAGATGGACTAAAATATGAAGTTAAATGGAAATGTTGGTATTTTAAAAACCAAAATGATTCAACAAATACCCAAAATCCAGCTAAATAATTTATTCCAAATAAGTTTCTTTTAACAAAAAACTTCCGAAACCTTAACAAACCAAAAGTCTTTTGGCTAAAACATGTTTGTTTTCCAGGGTTAAATGATTTCCTGTTATTGTAGAGCAGCGGCAGGAAGCCGCGTCTCCGACTGAACGCACCAGAGGCTAATTACTGAAACAGGTGCTTATCAGGCCCAAATGACTGAAAACATTATCAATAACCTTCTGGGAATCAGCCTGCAGATCCTTCCTGAGGGATCAACTGGAAGGACGGGACATGAGAAATAAATCAACTCCACAATCTGTTTTTCCTTTGGGTTTGTCGCTCAGACTGTTCAGATTAATACATCAGAACCGAACGGAACGTCACAAATTCACTTTAGAAACTTTATTCTGAAGCATTTCTTCTCTTCCTGGAGCAAAATGTTATTCCCACTGAATGAAACATAAACATGTTTTAACCAAAGTTCACCAGACAGACACACGCCTGCAGTTTCTGTTAAAGTTTCAGAAGATTTTATTAAAAGAAGCTGATCTGGATTTTGGTATTTTTTGTTGTATGAATTATTGTCATGTTTCTACTTAACTTTGTGTTTTAGATGTAATTTTTAATTAAATGATTCATAATTTGATCATTTACTCAGTGCTTGACCTTTTATTATTTTGACTATAATGTTTGGTGCTTTACAAACAGAACGCCACACAGTATCAGGAGTGATGAAAAACAATAAGCTGAAATCATTTTACCTGGAAGCTGCTTGCATGTTTGGACAGACCTTCAGTGAAATTAGTTAATTTTTACTAAAACACTCATGTCAGCAGCACCAAACATAAACCTGGAGCCACACAAACACATTTTCTTTAATGCTATTATCTTAGGTAGACATTTATAGACTGTTTATCTGAGAGCAAGACAGGTGCACAGTTCCATTTGGGTTTAATTCCAATTAAGCCTGGGCTGTGGACAAACTCATTTTCTAAACCAATTACCTCTGGAAAGAGATAAAAATACAAAAACAACCCTAAAACACCCCCTCTCCCTCCACCAAAATAAAACCTGCATATTTAAATCTCCTGGTAAGCAGAGCCACTTGGCAACATGGAAGCAGTAAACTGCTGCTGACACTTGTCAGAGTTCTGCATGTGGGAGGCGCGGCGCGACACGGCGCGGCGCGCCACAGCGCGGCGCGACACGGCGCGGCGCGACACGGCGCGGCCGCGACACGGGCGGCGCGACACGGCCCCTTCAGCTGAAACCTCACGTAAATGTTCCACAAAGCGGAAACATGTGGGACACGACGGAGATGACGACAGGATTTAAAAATGTTTTCTGAGGACAGAGGCGTTAAACGGGTTTTCATTACGATCACAAATGATCCCAAAGGGCCAGAACGTATCAATAAACCTAATCGATACGTTCTGCTGCAGTTAGAACTATCATAAACCCGATCGATACGTTCTGCTGCAGTTAGAACGTATCGATAAACCCGATCGATACGTTCTGCTGCAGTTAGAACTTATCGATAAACGCTTAGAACTGAAGCTGTTTTTCACATCAATTTCACTATTTTTTTGTCATTTTTTGCAATAAATTGCTTATTTAAAAGTATTTCAACAGATTTTGCAACATGATCTTTACACGTCTGAGAACTTTAAGGTGGATTATAAACGTGCTTTTTGTGAAGCTTATGAGAATAAAATTATTAGAAATAAAGGCTTGGAAACATCTGTGTGTAAACAAATCCCTTACTGAAGTAAATGAACCTTCAAACA
>CAKLNU010000541.1:722500-962500 GCA_922788865.1 Poeciliopsis turneri | reverse complement strand
GTTTTTTGTCCATTGAACAAAGACAGATTACAATAATTATCATAATCACAAGTTACCTTTAGAATAGTAATATCTTAAAAGGGAAGCAGTTTTGAAAATGTGTTGGGCTGTTCTTGAGTCGAGTCAGAGGCGCTGGACTGAAAGTCCCTCCGCTGTTTACAGCATTTCATACTTACTGGGTTTTTCACTCTATATTTTTCAGATAAATAATACTCAGTGAAGTAAACTTGGACATTGATACAATGAATGACATAAAATCCTTTGTTAGTTAAAATGTTGCTTTGTCATTCATAAAGGAACTTTATAACAGTTCATAACTTTTGGGGTTTAAAAATGGAAGATTATGTTGAAAGCATCATATTCTTACTTTCTTGCATGATTTTAGATATAATTCTCAGACAGATCAATCTGCATATATTCATAATAAATACACTGAAGATGGGATAGAAGCATGAATTCATTACTGCTCATCAATCACATTGCTTGATTTAAAATTCAGATTTCTGCATCGCTGAGAAAATTTGATGCAGATGGAAAACTTGCACCAGGTTCTGCCCCGACTGAGCGGGATGCATCTGGACTTTGATTAGACACAAGAACCGTTTCAGTTCTGATATGAAACACATTACTGTACAGGTGATGCATCAAAACTCATCAATCTGTATGACTTATGAAGCTTATTGGTTTGTCTGAGAGTAAGACGTCTGGTGCAGCTGATGCATAAGAATCTGCAGGAATGCACGTGTCTGTGCATGTGTACAGGAAGTCAGGAACAAGCGCTGCTTTCAAGAAGCCACAGATAATAGATCTGTCATCAACGCCAGCTCTAAACCGCGCCGCTGGAGCGACACTAGAGAAACCCTGGAGGACTGATGTGTGATGGAGGCGCAGGTAGGAAAATATTGGATCAAACGGATAAACAAAGACGGAGTCGCAGAGTCTCATCCTGATGAAATCATGAAGTGGCTGCAGCGCTGGTGGCAGCCGCCCTCACATGCCCCATCAGCAGCGAGCGCTGCAGCACTCCAAGGAGAAAGAAATAACACGCTTTAGAGCAGGAGATTACAGGCGAGAGGGAGACGGATCAATACAGAGAGGAATGTGTGTCGGCTTTCTTTAGGCTCCATCTGTTAAATAAAACCATCAGAAGCAAAACAAACTGATGAATATTTATCTCCTCCCTAAATCTGGAAAAGCTTTTACATATTTTTGTTTTGATTCCACAACCATGAGAAGCCAGTTTTACTGAGCAAACAATTCACTGAAGATTTAAAACTTATTAAATCCTGGTGCAGTTTAGTTAATTATTGAATCAACATGAAAATCAATTTGGTTCAATTTAATCACATAATTTGTGGATCATCATGATAATCTTTCATCCATTAACAAAATTCACTGGACATGTTGACAGATCAGGTTGAAGAAATCAATCAATCAGGTTTCAATCGAGTTTATTTGTGTCGCACATTTCAGCAACAAGGCAGTTCAAACCGTTTAATCATCAGAACACAAAGTTACTTCATTCCAAGTGTCATCAAAAGCATAAAATGTTGATCCGTGTTTTATTTATTATGGTTCTAAATCAACTCTAACCAGGCAGGTTTTTAGTCTAGATTTCAAGGACCTCAGTGTTTCGGCTGTTTTTCGGTTTTCTGGGGCCTCATGCAGAAAAGAGTCGGCAGTTTCTACACTGAAACTTGGCGTAAGTTTTACGCCTTTCCTTTGTAAATCCTAATTTGTGGGAAATGGAGCAGCTGCTGCTCCACCTGTCATCTTCATGTAAATTAGTATAAATACCCGGAAGTCTGCCGCCGCGTGAAGCGGTAACCATGGAAACGTCTTTCTTCGAAACAGTACAAGTATTTATAATAATAGTTATTGTATATTTTATTTAAAAGGTGCTTTGAGGACACATAATGTCACCTCACAGAAATAAAAGTACATTTTAAAGAAAGAACAGGGTGGTGTAGAACCGGGTGGTGTAGAACCGGGTGGCGTAGAACCGGGTGGTGTAGAACCGGGCGGCGTAGAACCGGGTGGCGTAGAACAGGGTGGTGTAGAACAGGGTGGTGTAGAACAGGGTGGTGTAGAACCGGGTGGTGTAGAACCGGGTGATGCTGCTGCAGGAATCAAAGTTTCTCTGATCGGAGATTTTAGTCTCTGGTTCTAGAAATGTTCTGCAGCTGCTAGAAGGCCCACTATGGAACCCAAGGGTCAGGTCAGAGGTCAGAGGTCAGCCTGATCTCTGGTTTCCAGTTGTAACAACTGATGCTGTGCGTTGACTCTAGATGTATAACTCTAGATTGTTCCTCATTCATCACTTCAGTTTTGTTTCTGTTCAGCTGCAGAAAGTTTTGACGTTCATTGAAAGACCAGGGAAATATTCAGACGTTCCAACCTTCGTCTGGAGTTTTCACTGAACAACCTTCCCATCATGATCATTTCTCCTTTTTCCTTAAAGTATTAATTCACATGTGCAGCTTTAACTTCATAACCATTATTCTTCCCCACTTTAACCATGTTTATGGAAGCCAAGGTGCTTTTCAGACTGAATTGCTGGGCTCTGCTGCGCTGCTTCTCATCATGGCGATACATCAAAGCAGCCCTTTGCTTCTGGTACCTTTTACCCTGACACATGCTCAGCTTCCCTTCGGCTATCTGGAATGAGCTGAAGTGTCTGCAAGGTGCTGAAAATAACAACAATAATCAAACTGCCCTTGTTAGGTGCATTCAAGGACATCATGGAAACAGAAGCATCGGAGCAGCAAACTGTTGCATGTAGAAAGTTTTAGCCAAAACAATTTTAAATCCTCAAATGCTCAATCATTTTTACTCAGTTTTATTAAATAAAACATAAGAAAATGCAGATAAATTGAATTATGAAATATTGTAGTTCACGCATCTGAAAATATGTAACTCGAAAGATGAAATTATATATTTATTTCAGGTCAGATCATCAGTTCAGGCACTTTACAGTCACTTTTGGTCAATTTAATCCAATTCAGTCCTATTAACAACACAATGATAAAAGGTTCATTTTATTACACCACTTAGCAAAAATGTTATCTGCGACAGACTGACGACCTGTCCAGGTGACCCCGCCTCTCGCCCGGAACGCAGCTGAAGAGGCAGCAGCAACCCCCGACCCCGTTAGGGAGACGGGTGATCAGAAAATGGATGGATGGATGATATCAAAACAAAATCACATTTTTCTCGGGAATTTACCTTTATCAATGCGGAAAGTCCGTTTTTACAGACCTCTGCCAGAATCAAGAAGGATTTTATGAAGTTCTTCGTCTGACTGACGAACATTTGCTTCTGTCGACTGAAACGAGAGACGCAGCAGGGCGGTAAGCTGCTAATCACGCTAAAAGCATAAGCTGCTAATCATGCTAAAGCATAAGCTGCTAATCATGCTAAAACATAAGCTGCTAATCAGCTAAAACATAAGCTGCTAATCATGCTAAACATAAGCTGCTAATCATGCTAAATAAAGCATACTTTTTTACTCGAGTAATTTCTTGGACGGCTTCGTTTTACTTTTACTTGGGTAAAATGTGTTGATGTATTTAACAGCATGATATATCCATATTAAAGTTTGCCTAACTGCCTGAAAGATGAGTTGCAATGCTCACAGATCAAATCAGTAGCTTAATTCTTCTGAAAGTTGATCTTTTGAGACCCTCCAAGCAGTTTGAATGCTGAGGTGAGTGAATCTGCATCAACACAGTGCCTGTTATGCAAGGCATATCGTGTTTAAGAAGTAATATCGGGTCAGAGGTTGCAACTGAGTGACTCTGATGTATTTTAATAGTGGAGTATTTCTGTGACGCATGTTGAATTTTGGAGAAGTTGTTGACGGCGCTAAATGAATCTACGGCAGCCTGGTTAAGGCAGTTTTCCAGGCTACGGTATCACATTCACAATAAGGCGATTTTGACTCTTTTTTTTTTTTGCCATATTTAATAGTGTTAAGAGGTTATTAAATTTTTCTTTTCACACTCCAGTTTTAACATGTGACGTTTTCCAAATCCGTTAAAATTTAAGTTTTGATTTTCAGAGATAAAAACCGTTAAGGACTGAAGGATCCTTCATGTCCTTTTAAGCTCAGCAGAGCCGCTGGAGCTTCTTCTGGATTAACATAATGCAGGAAAAATGCTCTGTTTCAAAGCCACGAGGATATCATCTTAAGAAAAGATGTTCAGACTTATCGTATGAATCATCTCCCAAGTCCAACCACAGCTGCTGCGTCTCTGTGACAGAGGAAGCTTTTGTGTGCAAAGGACAAGTTTTCTCTGCTTTTCTGCAGCAAGACGATCAGCCTCTGTAGACTCTCAATATGCAAGTGATTACACTTATGCACTTTTTCTTTTGGACATACTGTGGTTGCATTTTGGAGTAAAAAAAGTCTTTTGGACTTCAGGGAAAAGGCTTTTCTACCTAGTTAGCTGAGGCTGTAAGCTGTTTACTACCAGCTGCTGGGGCAGCGGCTCCGCCTCACCCCGGAGTGATCGACTCCTTGCAGCTGCAGCGCCGCCGCCGTTCCCCTGCTTGGATCTCTGAGTCGCTCTGACTGCCAGGATCTCGTCGTTCTCTCTGTTACTCTTTGTCAGTTGCTAATAAGAATGATTGATCCGCCATCGTCATCATGACAGTCCTCTCTGCGCCCAGACTGCGGCTGCGGGTTTCCCCTCTTCGTTTTCCGGCTCAGAACAGAACCACTGCCTGCTGCGTGTCCATTCTTCACATAATCCTTTATATCCAGAACAGAAACCACTGAGCTCAAAACAAATGACCAGGTTGATGCCGCCAGTCGCTCCGATACCCAAACTTTGCATTCATTTCATAATCTCACTGATTTTTCATGTTTACTTGTGCAACTTTGTTTCTTAGCAACAACATACATTGTTATTTGTTGAAGGTGTGAGATTTCCAAAAAAAAAGGAATCTAATGTTGCGTTTAGTTTTTTACGTTTGGAAGCTCATTTCCTTTCACATAACTGGAGAAACCATTTTCAACATTTCTGACATTTGGAAAAATACGGTTTACTTACTTCATCATAACTCCGGTTTTCTTGCCCTATTAACACAATTTAAAAACTGGTGTGTAGTTTATAATGTGCACTTTAAGCACAAGCTGAAGTGAGGCTGGGGAGGCGGAGTCAAACCAGACATGTTGAAAACAGTATCATCCTAAGAACCGCTTCGGTTTAACATATTGATACTCACAGATGAAAAATCGATGCATCCGAGAATGGGAAAACTCGATAAGTATTGCAGAATCGATATAATTATACACTCCTATTAGATATGCATGTTTATGCATATCTAATATACTGCAGCCTGCAGATATGCTGCAGGCTGCAGTATATCTTCCTTATATTTTCTGACTAGTCTGCAGAAACGAGAATAAAAGTTACAACCAGGATGATTTTGCCGTTTAACATACACTAATAGAGTCAAAGAGTTGATCAATATAATTCTTTAACACGTCTCTGTCAGACTGAATTCAACTCTTTGGATTTTAAAGGCTTCTGTCAAAAGCAATTATTCATTCTCTGAGGTTAGCTGGGAATTTATTATTTAACATTTGAACATCCATATTACTTGTTGTTGCCTTTGGTTATTCTTGTTAAAATGAGGGGAAAAGTAGAAAATGCATAATTGGTTTCCTGGTTTCATATGAAATATAAGTAAAAATATGTTTTATAGTGAAACTTCCTCCTTTAAGTGAAAAACCCAACATTCATCTTTATTTTTAGGTTTATTTCTACTTCCATTTATGTTCCAGTTTACCTAAATACCAGCATATTTCTACTGTAACCACATGCTTCACATCATTTGGTTTAGAAATGCTCTGATCACAGATCAGATATTTAAATTTAAATACAGCTCACCAATGAGAGATGATTGATTAGCAAATAAATGGAACTGAGGCTTTAATAATAAATCTTAGATGTTTAAAATAATCTGCAGCAACATTGTCTCATTAAAGTTTAAAGCATATAATTACTGATCTGTACTTCTCTCTGTCTCCCTCAGAGGTGGTTGCTGTTTCCCTGCTGTTTGGCCTTGTAATTGCTTAAATTTTCTTTGTTCGTTAATTATTCCCAGCTGATTAATTATATCAGCCCAGAGAGCTTCGCTTTATCTCTGCGATGTGCTCCGACTCCACGGCAGACTGTGAACCAGTGAACGCTGCGGCGTCACAGATGAAGGCGTGGCCAACGAGAAACATTTACTCATCTCCTCTGTGGAGAGATGCAGTTGGACATGATTAGCTTTTAGTGTTTAGAAACCAAATGGCTGATCATTGATGGGTTTTAGATTAACAAAAAATAAAATGCATAAATTATTTCACCACTTTACATCAGTACAAGGATCAGCCAACTTCAGATTATACATTTCATGAGCTGTTTTTCCTGTAATCAGACTTTTCTTAATTGAAAATCTAATTAGTTCAGAGTCTCAGGTTCAATGAACTGAAGTTTTGTTCTGACATCAAACTGACAATAGAAAAAATACACATTGTTTTTTGTAAATGTGTTTTTGACTGAAGCTGCAGTTGTGTTGCTTTTAGTTTGCGCTACATGCCTGTGCAGACACTTTCATTGGTCAACAAAACAAAACAAAACACTGCTTGATGAATCAAAGCAGAAACTGGTGAATAATTCACTCTCTGCTCTCCAACCTCAGTTCCTCGTTGACTTCAGTCTCATCAAAGCAGCCAGAGGAAAACGTGCAGCTGAACGGCTTCGTTAAAACTCAATGCAACAACTTTACTTTTCTTGTTTTTTCATTTTTAGGAAAGAAATTCACAAAATATTTTAACAGGAAAACTGTTAAAATGACCAAAACCTTTACCAAGTGGTTTTGGTCAAAATATGAAGTAAGACCAAATTAACTTACAAGTAACTTTTAAATCATCCATCCATTTTCTAACACCTTGACCCCACAGGGGTCGGGAGGAGCTGCAGCCTCGAGAGGCACATACACACACACACACACACACACACAGACACACAGACACACACACACACACACACACGCACGCACGCGCACACGCACACACACACACTCAGCAGCAAGGCATTTCAAAGTGCTTTACATCATAACAAACACAAAAACACAAAGTCATGTATTATTTAAAAAATGATTTGAATCTCATCATTATTTAAAAATATAGATTTAGGAATTAACTAACCAAAGTGAAAAGAAAACGCTTCACTCTACTTAAGTTAATCATTTTCTGTGTTTTTGATCATACAGACATGTTTTTTTATTTTCTTTTATTTCTCCACCTGCTTTCTGTTGCATTCATTCACCTGAACTGGCTCCATTTTGCCACTTTTTTCTTGCTTTGATTTCATTCAAGAGAAGAAGAGCTGAGCCGTAATTCATCATGCAGCGGTTTGGGTAATTACAGAAAATACAGAGATGAACTGTGTTTCCCTGATGTGCTCTAATTAGTCACCTCAGCAAGCAGGACTCCAGGGTTTACCGTCACGTCATACGACCAACTGGCCTAAATTTGTTCCACCTCATATTTAAACATTCATTTAATATCAAAGTTCATTATCTGGCCTTGAATATGCAGAACTTCCTCTCATGCATATGGATTTCTATATTCAGACAAGGGCTGAAGGTTGAGGAGTTTAACTCATTTATTTGTTTCTGTCTTCATCATCTAATGCAGCTTTAAACAGATAATTTCATTGTTTTTAAAATGCAAATATAGGCCTTTTATATTTGCATTTGGTTTTATTTTAAACTTGAATCTGGATGGAATATCAACCTGGACTAACAAAATATAAAAACGTGTCATAAATGAAGCTGAACTCGGTATAATTTCCTTCCTTATGTGTTCATGGGAAATAAAACGCTACAGCACTTGACTGGAGAGTAAATTTATTTGGGAAGCCTGGCTCTGCATGACATGGGAGAAATGATCAGCAGAAGCGGCTCGTCCGGCAGGAGAGGAGGGATATCGCAGCTCTGGTCTGGGATCTGTTTAAATAACTGAGAAAGATGAGATTTCAGCTGACGGGTGTCTGACTGTGAACAGTAACTCCTGGTTTTAGTGTCAGTCCTTCGTTCCTGATGATGTTTCCGGGTCTTTCTGAACGATGGAGGTGTTTCTATGAAATATCAGGATGTTGTAAATGATTTTAGCAATCCAGTAATCTATTGATTATTCTTACGGTTAATTAAGAAGTTGAATAAAAACTTGTTAAAGTAAAATATCAGTAAATGCTGCCATAACAACAGTATTTAGGTCAGATATCAATATAAGCCGGATTTTCATATTTGTGCAACTAATACTATCTGTAATTTGGAAAATTAACCTGCAACAATAATGGCTCCATTTTTAAGTCAACATGGGAAAAATAATACAAACATATTAAATTCAATTTAATTATAAAGCAGCAGGTTCACAACGTTGCTCATAAAAATGTCTATAAACTAGTTTTTAGTTTATGGATTGATCTTCAGTCAGTTTAATAGATGGAGTCTCACTTTGCCAAGACATTTGTGGCTCATTCATAAAACCTGATCTGCCACGGATTTGTTGTGACCAGGATGGTGGTAAAGCTGCTTCTTAGCATCGTTAACAACTCATAGGTGAAAGTGAAAGCCTTGTGCAACACAAATAATGGAACAATAAAACAAACTAAATTTAACAAAACTTCAAGATCATTTGCCACAAAGTGTTTTAATAATCGAGCTGCTGGAATCGATTCACCTGATCGATTTAAGACCCAGTGTCAGCCAATCACAATCCCTCAAAACAAGCTGTTTGGAATTAAACATGGCGCCAGGAGATTCAGACAGGAAGGTTGAACTACTTTCAACTACTGTTAAACCCAGAATGTGGAGGTTGACCTCCAGTCGCTCTTTATCCTTTGCAACTCAACATTTTGGAGCAGTTATAAAAGAAACTCAGCAGCTGTGTGGCAGCAGCCGTCTTTCCTCCACTGCATGGACAAACGGTCACTAATGTGACGACAGCACCACATTATTTGTTGCAAACTGCATTTCCTGTTAAATCTCCGGTTTCCAATGTTCATATTCAAAATGTTGGCTGGAGGTTTTATCATCAGCCGTTTTTAGTGATATTTATGGATGAAAGGCCCCATTTTATCAATATCTATTTGGTTTATCAGCTGTCCAGGTGGGCAAGGCCTGAAAAAGCATTACTTGTCTGCCAGTCACCAAGAACAAAGTTAAAATGAATTAGATTTTTTTCTGGCTTTGGCCCAGTGAGAAACGCACCTGTATGTTTACACAACGGTCTTTCCAAAAATATCCTGGTGGTGGAAAGGTCTGAATAACTCACCTCATTTAGGTCACTTTATTATCAATCGTAAATCATGACTTTACTGCAGAAAATAAATCCGGTTTCCATTCCCCCCTTTGGTTTTGACAACTTCCCTCTTGTGGTAGCAGATCTGTGACCCAGATATCTTCAGGAGGTGGAGTGTGCAGGCAGCAAAGCCCTGGGAACCGGCGCCGGGGAGCAAATTTACAGAAATGGATGTGATGTTTGCCTTTTGTTAATTTTCCCCTTCATTAGTTTCTGCTTTCTGGATAATGACCTGCCCTGCTAGTATATCTACCTGTTTGGGAAGAGAGTAGCCAGCTGTAAACTGTGAGTCAATATCAGGCCACTGCTGCAGCCAAGTGAGTTTCTGTACGCAGCATGGATGAAACCTGAGCTCTGGTCTGACCATCACTGGCTGCCGACTCTGAGACCCAAACAAAATACTATTTTTTTCAGTCTCAAATTGTTTTTTCTTTCTTTTCTTTTTAAATGAGCCATTTGGGCTTCTGCAAACTCGACTAGGAGTATCTGTCAAAGATACTTTTATTTATAAGCACTAAGAACAATCTATGCATCTTACCTATTCATCCCTAGCAATAATAATATTGGTGAAAAAGTTCTAGTGGCAGGAAATTGCACTTATAACAAGACATTTTTCCCATTTTATAAGTGAAATAATTTTGGAACTTGTACTTTTTTTATGAACATTAAGCAATTATTGAATGTTGGTGAAATGTTACTTGCAAGTTATTTTTGTCTTACTTCAAGTGAACTAAGATATTTGCACTAGAGACTGAAATACTTGGTAATATTTTGTTGTTTGGCAGTGAACAGCATCATCTGCATCACATGCAGCCTTGTGTCTGCTGCTTTTACCAAACAAAAAGTCCAGCTCTTTGTTGGATCTGTGTTGGAGCCAAAACACAAAGAAACTTGAGAATAGTTTTACACATTTTAAGAATAAACATGGAAATTCTCCTCAATCTTTGAGAACTTCTGGCATTTCTTTGTGCAAATGACTTTTAAGATCTCAGAAAATGTTTGAGTTTGATTTTCTTACAAATTTCCGACTTTCCAATGTCAGATTATCCACATTTTGATATTGGAAGTTTATGCCTTTACACAAAAAACATATTTTTCTCACAGTTGTATCGTTTTTTGGCATCAGAAAATTTCCAAGTTCTCAAAGTATTTAATTGGCATTTTTTTAATTTCTTTTATCCACAGTTTAACAAGTCCAAAAATCAAAAGTTACATTTTATTTCGATTACCGTCCCTAAATCAGAAAATACATAAACTATATTTTTCATTTCACAAGTTGAACAAGAAAAGTGTAAATATTTTAACATGATGGCTGCAGACATGCATCAGGGTTTAGTAATAAACCCTGGGGGTGAATCAGTTCACCACGCAGAGGCAGAAATGTGAAATTTGAAGTAATAACTGCTTAAATTGAGCTCCATGTGTGCTGCATTTGAAGGTAATGAAAACTATTATTTTCATGATTGCGTTGACTCACATGTTGCTAAGCAATTCTCCTCTCCCCCTTTGGGAAAACATCTTCATTAAGTTTCCATTCAGTCAGTTTTCATTAGAGTTAAATAATATTCAGGTTTCCCATATGCAAGTTTTATTCAATGAAAATGTATTGAACATTAATGTAGCATTTAATTCTGAATCAGTTTTAACAGATCAAACTCTTTTGTATGAAAAGTAAGAAAATATGAAATTGAAAAATATTTTTATTTACTGACAGGTCAACTGATGGTTAGTCAAATGTTAATACTTCTTTAATGACATGAAGAAAAGAGACGCACACACAAACACACACACACACACGCACACGCACACACACACACACACACACACACGCACACACACGCACACACGCACACGCACGCACACACACACACACACGCACACGCACACACACACACACACCACGCACACACACACACACACACACACACACACACACACACACACACACACACACACACACACACACGCCTCAGTGACCTGATGTATGGATGAAAGATAAATTCATCCAGCTCCAGAGTTTAGATGAACCAACATGAAACAGATCAACGTTTTCCTCCTGGACTGAAGCGACGGCGCGTTGTCGTTGTACGTTTCTCTTTCCTCTCTCCCGTGTCGTTGGTATATTCAGACGCCACAGAAAAATACATTTTTACTTACAGTCATGATTATCGGTTAAAATAGATAAAGTTCTGGTTGCATGTTTCCTTTACATTTAAATAAACTTATTCAGATTTTTATTACAACTGACTTGACCTTCATTTTCTAAAACAATCTTGGAAATCATATGAGAATAAACTGGTGTTTTCAGGAGGAACACACCTTTTTTTTAAACATGTTAAAATAAAGATTCTATTTGGACATTTGACCAAAGATAATCACCTTTATGCAGCATAGAATGACCTGACTTTAGCCGAGCTTAATTGAAACAACTTAATCTTCTGGCATTAGAGGAAAAAAACAGGGTTTTTTTTTTGTTTTTGCTGCCATCAACAATATTAGGCCTCAGATCTGCAGTTGGAATATGTGCAAACTGGGATGCTAAGTTATTTAATGTTCCAGGTTACTTTCAGAAGTTTTGGAGAAGAAACAACATGACAGACATGGGAACTTCATTTTCTGACAGAAATTAGCTTTTATTAGCACAGATTGTTGTAGTGAATTTAATAAACAGCCAAAACATTTTCGACCCAAACCTGCAGCCATTTCTACTTCTGAGATTTCTCGAGTTTTAAATTCAGAGCCTGAACCGTCTGCATCAGAACAAGAGTGAGGTTTGCAGGTGCAGGAATTTAGATGTAAATCTCCAGAAGCATCAATAATCCTGCAGATTATCTCTGTGGATTGTGTGGCTCAGATTACAGTTGACTGGATAATCTATTCTATTTAGATCTGCTTTAATCGTCCCTGGCTTGTTAGTGAAATGTCTGAAGACAGTTTGTCAGCAGCATTTGGTGGTCTAGTTAAAGTACTTTGTCATTTCAGCTATAAATAGGTGTAACTAAATGCTGCCTGCCGCCTGAGCGGAGCGCTTTGTTTCTGGCCAGGTGTGAGGCGCTAAGAGACCCGGAGACTTCCTCGCTGATGTAGACTCCTCTGGATGTTTTGCTGCTGATCCTTTCCACAGAGGATTCCAGCAACATTTCAGCCCAGAAATAACAAATCTGCACAGTGTTATTTTTCCCCGGCTTCACTTAGACACAAGTGCAAGACGTGGTCCAAAATAGGGCCAGGGCTTTTCACACTGGAGAGTAGCAACATGGATATGTAGTGCTTGAAATGATGAGAGACAAAAATACTCTGGTTAGAAAAATGTTGCATTATTTATGGATGTTCTTTTGTAAAGAACAAGAAAAAAAATACAGTTTTTTCTTCTTGACTTAAAATTTTATTTATGAAATCCCACCGCCTCATTTGTTCAGAAATGAACGAATGTTAATATTCGTAGTCGTCATTGGGTCGAGGGCAGACACGTCCGTCCAGGAAGGACAGGCCCAAAACACCTGAACAGAGGCGTTCAGGGTAGCAGCAGCTCTGCTCCCCGTTCCTCCCAGAATGCCGAGCTCCCTGCGGACAGAGAGCCCAGGCACCATGCAGAGGGAGCCCATGATGGCTCTTTGTCATGTTAAAAACATGAAGATGTACTTTATTGTCCCAGTAGGGAAAATCATTAGAGCTGAAGTGCAGCGACTGCGAGAACTAAAGCAACTGCTGCACATCATAAAGCACAACACTAAACATTAAAAACTGTTCAAATCCTAAACTGTCCCCTCCAAACCCACCCAGTCAGTCCAAACACAATGAGTGGCCACTTTGTTACAGCCACTTCACCAGTCCACCAGTCCCTGATTGGTCTCTGATCCTTTCTGCACTGACTCACTTTCTTCACAGACTCAATTTCCACACAGACTCACTTTCTGCACTGACTCACTTTCTGCACAGACTCACTTTCTGCACTGACTCACTTTCTGCACTGACTCACTTTCTGCACAGACTCACTTTCTGCACAGACTCACTTTCTGCACTGACTCACTTTCTGCACAGACTCACTTTCTGCACAGACTCACTTTCTGCACAGACTCACTTTCTGCACTGACTCACTTTCTGCACAGACTCAACCTGGTGTTGAAAACTTTCCTTCGCCTCAGTGACAGTGATGGATCCTGCTGTCAGCTGACAGATTCCCTGTTGGACCAAATGCCAAACGTTCTCCGTCGACTGGGATCTGGTGACACTGAACTCCATGTCATGATTAGCAAACCAGCTTCAAATGGCTTGATCTGTGTGGTCAGCAGTAAACCTGCAACACACTGAGACATTTGACCACAACCACTTTGATTTCATGTTGGAAAGTTAGTTTTGCCTAATTTGGAAAAACCAATGTGCTTTAAACCCAAGTTGCCTTTTCTGGTTCAGACGTCTGAGGGAATCGAGTTGCTGCCGTTTGATTCTCTGAGTTGCGATTTTGGTCAGCAAACACCTAATTATGTCCAGAGAGGATATGCTACCACTATATCACTCATCTGCAAGCACAGAGGACTCATTCACATAAAAACTGCACAGTGTGTCTTCATTTAATCACCAAAGTATCTATATGTGCAATATTGTAATAGCTTAACTCTTTGGGTTCAATATTTAGAAAATAATGTTCAGCTGACAGATTTTAATAGAGAAGATAGTTAGCATGCATCTGAGCTTATTCGTACTTTCCTAATATCATGCGATGCTAATTTGGTTGTTTTTGGAAAAAATGAGCTTTAAAATGGGTGGAAATCCATCAGACTGTAAGAATCTATTTGCCTAAAAGCGTTCAGCCTCCTGCTGCTCTTTCTGCCTGCACCAACCTCTGGAAACTCTGCACAAGGTCAAGCTGTTGTTTGTGAGGGGCGACGTGATAAGTTGGTCCGGGGCGCTGCGTTGTCAGAGGGGCACATTCAGCCAGAGGCATCCATTTCCTCCAGCCTCCTCATTCAGGCAATTT
Source organism: Poeciliopsis turneri (assembly GCA_922788865.1). Taxonomy (NCBI): domain Eukaryota; kingdom Metazoa; phylum Chordata; class Actinopteri; order Cyprinodontiformes; family Poeciliidae; genus Poeciliopsis; species Poeciliopsis turneri. The sequence continues at coordinate 948,158 of CAKLNU010000541.1, read as the reverse complement.
AAAATGTGTTTGCTCACGGGATGATCGGGCAGCGGCTCGCGGGCCGCAGCCAGAACCAGGAACCGTCTGGGGATCCCAGGACCTGTAAACAGCAGCACCGCTTGTTCCCCATCTTGATCTCTCAGCGGAAGAAGGACCTTTGTAATTATTTTGGGAGGCTTGAGCCGCGTCACCGGAGCTTCGGGGGCAAATGGGGCAAATACAAAATCTGTGTTTGGTGGTGCAGTCCAAAATCCGAACGTAGATTCAAATATGCATCAAATGTATTTCTTTTGTTCGGTGTTTGTTTCTAGCAGTGCTATTTTTGTGAAGCTTAAATTTACCAACCCACTAACAGCCAATCAGAAGAAAATCTCTTAAATTCCATGAATGGATACATTTTTTTCAATAAAAAAATATTTTCCCGCTTCTAGAAGTCAAGTGGACCAAAATGCGGTGATTGAAAATATCGATAATATTTGAGACAAATAACCAAATTTTCCGAACTTGTCTGAGTTTTTTGTGAAATTAGTTGCTGAATCATCAACACAAACTTTTAGCAAAACGACTAAAACAAAGTTGTGAAATAATCAGCTGCTTTAAATCAATTTTACTTCACTGTTTTTTTAGTTGGACAGTTTTTAACATTTCTTTTACTGAAAGATCTCCTTTAGTTTTGCAGAATAAATGGTTTCTTCACAAACCAGTCAGTTTTCTGTAGTTTTTTGTAGGTTAATAAAAATGTTCAGTAAACTCAGGAAAACTGGATGTGTCATTTTTTCTTTTTATAAATTTAAAACAAAAAAAATTTAAGTTCCAGCTGTTTGTGGAAAACCATCTAAAACTCTAAAACAGACACATAATAAATAACAATAAATCAAACTTATATCCTGCTTTTAGGACTTTAATATTAAATTGATATAAAATGAGTTGTGATCAGCTTTTTTAGTCCATTTCAAGTTAAATGTTTGTGGTTAAAGTGAAAACTGGATATTTGCAAACCATTTAAGTTTGTAGATAATTAATCCAAAGAGTCATCATGAGAGTAAAAACACTCGTTCTAAATCCATTATAGTGCTAATTGCAAAATTAAAGTGTCAAAGTAAAAATAATGACAAAGCTTGGCAGAAACGGGTAGAAACAAACAGGCAAAAGAAAAGCCTGACATTTTACTGGATCTGCGTCACCTGCTGGTTTCTGCTGCTTCGTCACTTGCTGCTCTGAAATCACTGCTCTTCATAGGAAAACACGGGTCCAATAGTCTCTGTACCTTTTTTAATCTAAACCATGACGACCTTGTTGGGTGAAAGGTCACAGATTCTCCAGCTGGCATGTGCAGAAACGGATTAAAGAAACATCTTTAAAGCTGGGTTTATGAAAGAAAAAGTTTCATGTTATGATGGGATGATATGAGACATAAAACTGTGAAAACATTTCATTAATGCTAAGGCTAGTTAGCATAGCCACTGATGACAGCAAGTAAATAGTTTTCCTGTGACAGCAAATTATTTCTCTGCCATTAAAACATTGATCAGCTCATACACGGACATGATTGACAGTGCTAAGCCCCTCCTCTCGACTCTGATTGGTTGTTTTTGGTGCATTTTGTCAGACTGCTACAGCAGCTCAGGGAGAACATGGAGATCGATTTATTCACAGATGATCTGTTACAGCGTAAGAACAGATTTAAGAAACATTTTTATAAAAGTTACATTTAACTGACGTTCCAGAATCTATTTAACAGAATCTGTCTCAGACTCATTCAGCGTGTTGGATCCATAACTCTTCTGTAAAATCAACCACCGCAGTTTCCCCAAACGCCGCATACGCTTACAGATAGGCGGGGCTTGTCGCTCCTACGTCTTCTGTGATTGGCTGATGATGAGTGCCACCTCATATCGTATTAAATCTAATGCTGCCATCATTTTTAATGCCTTTTCACCTCATCAAACTTTTTCATGCGACTAATTTCATTTCTCCTTTCATGGAAACACTGCAGAAGCCAAATTTTTCAAATTTTTTTTGCAGAATACAGACAAAGATTTGCTCACATTTGTAATGGAAACGCTTTGAATGTAGAACGATTTGATCCAGAGTGAGACGATCGGGTCTGATGTGTACAGGCCCGACAACGCTGGGCTCGCTGACATGCATGCAGGCAGGAAGTGAAAGCTGCTCCACTATTTCTCCTTCATTGCTTTACCAATAACTCTGGGTGTGCAATAGTTTCTCATTTGGTGGGCTCCCAGCTGCAGGGACCGATAAGGCTTTCTGAACACACAGCGATCCACTCTGCCGTACGAACAGAGGCAAACTGCCAGACGCCTCGTCTTTACTCAGGAAATCTAAAGGTGTCATTTTTAAACTACTGTAAGTTATGTTTGGCAGGAAGAGTGGGAGTCGGTTTAAACTATGGATCAACTCTGAGCTTCACAGAAACAGGATCATAGCTCAGAGCTCAACTTAATGTAAGATATTAATTCATGCTGATGATGTTGCTGATTCCTTTTCTGAGCCTTGTTTTTACTGACAGAGTCCCACTGACTTCCTGGTCAGCTGTCCTCACTTATATTAAAGCAACTTCATTTTATCACTGACCCTTTGCATGTGACGTCACACTATTCATAACTCCGCCTGCGCCGCCATGACAGACGTCAAACAACCAGTGCTTTCTATTAAAGCTCGTCTAAAACCAAGCAGCTGGTAGAAATATTTCGCTTTTATTTAGTTGATTTCACTTTAAACCATTCACAGGCTGCTGCGCAGCCGGCTGCACAGACAAGGACAGAAAGTAAATTAGTCTTTTTATTTGATCATTTTTAGTGAGGAAAGCTGTGGATCATAATGACTGTCAGATCGCAAATTTGCTGCAAACACTTTTACAAAGTAAGAATATTAACATTCATATACTTTATAAGTAAATATAGAAGGAACGCGTCTAATGGAGGCCTGAGTGACATGGCTGCAAAAGGTCAGTAGGTGAACATTTCACATTCTCTGATTTAAATAGGAACATTTAGAAAAGGCAACAAGAGGAATATTGAAAGTTAAAGAAGTTTCTGTCACAGAAGAAGTTCAGTATAAACTATGAAGCTCACAGTAAGCCGATTTAAACGCGATTATGCAGCATGCGGTTGTTCTGTGGCTTGTGTCGCCGTCGCAGATCGGCTGCGCTCTCTGAGACCCGGCTGCCCGCGGGAGCAGAAAGTGTCCATCATATCCATAATTATCTGGAAGGGAGGTCCATCAGTGCTGCATCTTACCAGCATACAGGCAGCCTGGCAGTAAATAATCCCATCATCTCAGCCAGAGGAGGTCAGGCACACATAAATTTAACGGAGAGCACTTTTACACGCTGCAAGGCATTGTGGGAGGTTTCATCACATGAAGGATTGATGCTTTGGGTCGCCCAGCGCCCTGGAAATACTGACTTTTTATGCACTAATTTACTTCTACTAGACATTTAGCAACGTTGACCTATTTTTCCATTAGCATTAATTTGACCATTTTTTCACTAAAGCAATATTTGACTGGCATAAATCACATATTGATGGGTAATTGCTCGTGAGTCGTGTTCCTCGGTCTCACTGAACCTGGACGAGTTATGCTCAATATTTATTTGATTTATTTATGAAATGCACTTGACTTTTCCAAATGAGCTTTTTTTAGGTTTGATTTTATTCTTTTAAGTTTTTAACGTGACCTTTAAGCAAATTGATCATGCATATTTCATCAGATATTAAATTGAAGTCCAGTTTATGCCTATCTGTTCTAGAAACTAAACAATTTACTCAATTGTCTCTAAATAGGAAGAGTCAGAGAGGAGAACTTTATAAAGTTTGTGTGAAAAAGTCTCCCAATATGAAAGAACCAGATTATAATAAAAGCCCCAGATGAGGCGGTGACTGTTTGGACGTATTAAAGGTAATAGTTGGCTCAGAGACTAAATTTAAATGATTTTTTTTACGGCTGCCTGCCTGCTTGCTGCTAATGGTGCTGAAGTTGGCGTGTGCCTTGTAGCTTTCTGCAGGACTCCAGCTGCAGCTGCTGCTCTTCACCACTAGTTTTCCTTTCACCTTGTAGTTTCCGCCGACTTTCCGTTTGTTTCTCTGCTCGACTCCTCCCAGGTTTAAAGTTTGGAGAACGTTTCAGGGGGAGGAGACGCACGTTGAGCGTCCGAGCTGCTTTGGCACGCTCACTTCAATAGCTAATATTTCAAACAGGCTGTAAAGAGAGTCCAGGTCCCTCCTGAACAATAAAGCAGCAGTCAAAGGTGGATCCTCCGTAATGCAGACGGATATTTCTCTGCCAGGTCTTCACTGCTGCGCTCAGCAAAATAAGAACTCAGGAGTCAAAGGACAGCAGGTTTGCAGAGCAGATATGACTCTGTTGCACTCAGCTCTGCTTCAGTCTTGAAATATTGGTGCAGCATAATGTATGTTAAATATTTAGTAAACAGTTTTCTCATAGATGCCCTTGGTATCTGCTGCATAGATTGCGAAGCGGCGCGGTGAGATTGGGGCAAGGAGAGCGTAATTCCTGGCGTATATGACAAGATCTAAATTGGCATGGAGGTGAATTTATTTCTGTCCCTGCGGTGCGAGGACAGAGATGACGGTCAGGTGATGATCCCTAATATCTGAGCCTTCTCACGCCTCATTCGCCTCGCAGGAATAACATTGAGCATGGATTTAGCAAGGACCTTGACGTGACTGCCTGCTTGCAGGGAAGAATGCGCATTGTCTCTGCTGCATGGCTTTCAGAGTCTGAGGAGGGTCAGCAGTGTCTCTCTGTCTCACTTTTCAGCCGAGTTAGAAATATACAGAGCTTAATGTGATTTATTGTACTGATAACCTTTTTAAATTGACCAACATTTAGCAAAACACTTTGATGGATGTAGTTGATTAGTAAATCTGAGTACTACAAATTAGAAGTCCTCCCTGAAACCTTGTTTGCTCTCTCACAAATTGGACTGTACTGTGACTTTCTTCTGTAAGTAATTCATTAGCAGGTGCAAGAGGGCCTCCGTTTTCACTGAGCATCGCTGAGCATCGCTGAGCATCGCTGAACTCCTGCAGCGACAGCGAAGCTGTTGTTCGTCTGCTCCACCAGGAAATCAAGGAAATAATTTATTCTGCATTCAAAACTTACATCATCTCCATATTTATGAATTCTTTAAAAAAGTTAACATATTATTGTAGTGAGAGTTTCAAAACTGTAACTTCTCCTTTTGCTAAAGCATTAAATAATATTTTATGTCATTTATGAATTGCATGAATGAGCATTAGTATCTAAAACTAACCTGCAGGTCAGGACAGAAATATGTTGACATATTTTCACTCAGGTATCCAACCAGTTTACTCCAGTAGTGATTAACTGATCAGCCATTTAATATTGAAAAATTAGTCATCAGATGGACCAAAAGATCAAGTTCAGTGGAAATTTTGGTATTTTAAGAACCAGAATGACAATAATTCATATAAGTAACAAAAGGTAATAAAATGAGGCTAAATGTTTCCAAATCATTTTCTTTGAATAAAAAACTTCAGAAACTTGAACAAAAACTGCAGGTTTGTGTTTGTTTCTGGTTAAAACTGATTTTCATTCAGTGGGAAGAAAATCAACCTTAATAAAAACTTCATAAAATGACTCAAGTAAGAGTAAAACAAAGTATTTCCATGCGTTACTGTTCGTTATGAAACTCCTTCCTGTTCTCCTGAGGTTGTGGAGGATTTAATTTTGGGCGACCTGAACCTTTTCCTCGGGTCTCAGACAGGAAACAAGTTGCTGACCCAGAAGAATCAGACGGTTAAACTCGGCATGTTTTTAATTACCTTCATTGGATGAGGAGATTCTCTCCTCTGGTCTCAGTTTGGGTCTCCAAAGCATTGGAGACACAAACTGCAAAGCATTGTGGGATGCACAATCCAACACTTTGCAGTTTCTACAGGATTTCTATTTATATTTTTAAACAAAACTCAAAATTGTGACTGGTTTCAAAATGAGCTTCACCCTGCTTTGAGTTAAAAGGAGTGTCATGTATTTCCCAGCCACAAAGTGACATTTTAAAGTTGTTATAAAAACACTATATATCAAAAGCAACTTCAAAGAGTTTTGATTTTGCATCAAATTTGTGTCTGATGTTTTGAAATTGGTCGCTGTCTCTTTAAGAACATTTCTGCGGTGCCGTCCATTGATGCTGTTTAGTTCCCATTGTAGTTTGTATATTTAGCTCACAGTTCCACTGGGTGTTTGCTAATTGTTGCTGCCGCTAGTCTAGAGGAGCTGTGTGGAAGAGACATTGGACCTGCAGCTCCAACAGGAGCTTTGAGGGAATAGACGGTTCTTTATGTGATCAGGTGTTAATTAAACTCACACTGACCAGAATGTGGGACATTCATTAGTTTATTTCAAACCTTGCCATCGATGTCCAGTTGGACTTTAACTGGAAATCATTCAACTGCATCCAGTTTCCTATAAACTATGAAAAACTATGAAACTGAAAGAAAACATTCTTTCTTTGTCCATGTTTTGCAGCTTAGTCACTTCCTTACACATTTTTTGGATAAACATTTATTGAGAAGAGTAAAAAATAAACACATTGTTATTCATTTATCCGCTCTGTGGATGAATGTAATTTAGAAAACAATATTGTTTTAAACCTTTTTTATGAGGTATTTTGTTGGCTCTACTGTCCTTTATTTGAAAGTAGTCAGACAGCAAAGAGGGTAATGAGAGAGACATACAGCAGGCTGGGAATCGAACCTGTGACCGCGACCACAGGGCCTCCATGTGTGGGTGGTGCTTTGCAGGAACCAATATTGTTTTGCACTTCAGCTTCAAAGGCACAACACAACATGCAGGCAACAGAATGACATGTGGATGAAAATGCACTAAATGAGAACATTTACCTTTGTCTGCAACGTGAATTCAGGGATTATATGTAATTACTCAGAACCTCAGAAACCAAAAGGCTCTGGAACAAACCAGGCAGCAGAAGCTTCATCTCACTGACACACATGCATGTGCAGAAACACACATTATCTTTCCCTCTAACCCTGTTTTCCTTCACTCCCACTATTAAACACACTAGCACATTAAATCCAATTTACAGCTACAATCCAAAGGCTTGCATAATTGAGATTATTTAAATGTCTTTTTATCCATGTCTGTGTGTTTACCCTTGCAGGCAGCGCATGCACCATGTCAGAGTACAACAAGCTGAAGAGCACGCTCCTGGACATGCAACCGAAAGCGGCGGGGAGCAGCGAGCGGAGCCAGCAGCGCGACATGGAGGAGAAGAGGGCGCTGGTGGACGCCATGTTTAAACACCTGGACGGCAACGAAGACGGCCGGCTGGTCAGCGACGAACTGGAGAAGGTCAGTTTTATTCAGGGTACAAGTAGCAACGACTTCAAAGTATTTTCACTCAAGAAAGAGTAAAAAAATATTTGGTAAAAAGTTTACTCTGGTACTGACATGTTGTATAAAGTACTGAAATCTCGGAGAAGTAAAAGTATAGGTCCTCCAAAATATGACTTTGGTAAAAGAAAAACTGACTGAAATGTTACTTGAGTTAAAGTATTAAAGTATCTGAAACGTCTTGTACTTAAGTATGGAAAGTACTGTAAAAATGAATGAACTCAAGTAATGTAATGAAAAGTACAAGTAAAAAAGTAAAACAAGGCAAACGCAGTTTGAATGACATTTTTTATATTTTGGTAAACTTGTTAAAATACACTTAAAATAATGAACACAACCAAGTGCAGGCAAAATGAAACCTGCTAATAGATAAACCTGCAGCATCATTTAGTTAAGAAAATTAGGAGCTTTACCTAAACCACAAGGTTTAAATAATTAATAAGAGAAAAAAAATAAATAAACTTGTAATCCAAAAAATACAATAATCCATGAAACAGCCAACACTCAGTACGTTCTGATGACGTCACCACATCGCGCAACTCTCTCTCTCGGTGCGTCACGATCCGGAAACAATAAAGCTAATTGAAAATAAAGCCGGAAAATGTTTGAAAATGACAGATAAGGATTAATGTGAACTGAAGCGGGAACACCGCGTGGGACCCACGATGAACCGCGCCAGTTTAAACTGCAACAAAACGGAAGTTAGCGATTGTGTGTGTTTGTGTGTGTTTGGTGTGTTTGTGTGTGTTTGCGTGTGTTTGTGTGTGTGTGTGTGTGTGTTTGTGTGTGTTTGTGTGTGTGTGTGTGTGTTGTGTGTGTGTGTGTGTGTGTGTGTGTGTAACGCGGCTCTTTAATTAGGTCGTAACTCGTGACGCTCCTCCGTCACAGTAACGAGTAACGAAACCACACATTGAAAATGTATCGGAGTAAAAGTATGCAATTAAGTTTGGAAATGTAGTGAAGTAAAAGTGAAAGTTTCAAAAATTTTCTTACTCGAGGAAAGTATGAAGTACTCCAAAATATACTTAAGTAAAGTAGTGAAGTATTTTTACTTCGTTACTATACAACACTGGTACTGAGTTACTCAGTAAATACAAATTACATCCAGAAAATGAAGTGAAGTAGAAATTATTGTATTCTAACGACTAAAATTACAGTAATACCTAAGAAAAAATAACAAAATTAGGCAAAACAAAGTTTTCTCCTTCCTCCCGAAGCTGCAGCAGGTCTGCAGGTTTCTGTCTGCTGAACTTTCGCTTCAAACGTCTCTGACTTTCATCCAGTGGGAAGAAAAGCCACAAATTTGACTCAAGTAAGATTAGAAATATTTTAGGAGTAAAAATACTCCTAAAAGTAGATTTTTGATTCTGATAACCAACTGATGTTAAACTGACTTAATCCAAATCTTTAAAAAATGTTTGTGCTTATGAGTCAATGTGTGAGATCAGCTTTTATATTCATACGGCATTTAAACCAGCGTTGTGGTTCACAATCAGCTAAAAGTATTAACAAGATTTTATGTTTAAGTTTTATCAAAAATGAATGCATTCATCGAAAAACTTGTGTGTTTTATTAGATATTAGCCTTTAAAGTCAAACAGCAGATTTTTCTGGTCAGTAATTGTGGAAATCTCCATTAATCTCTCATTTCTTGTGCATCATAAAGTCAAACGTTGCTTAATAATGATCTCATAAGAAGCTGAACTTTTATTTGCACCTCCAAATTGTCTTAAAGTGCTTCAGAATTTGGTCTTTTGTTGGATGATTGGGTGAAAATCCAACAAGTTTTATTCAGTTTTTACAATAGGAGAAAAAAAGTTAAGAGACTTCATCCTTTTATGTCAGCGCTGTATTAAGGGATTTAATAACGCAGAAATCCCTTGATAAGACATTCTTATCATGTAGGAATTCATGAGTTCTGCTTTGCATCGATGACGGCTTTCCGGATCAAAGTGGAAGTGCAGTCATCCATCCGCAGCATCTTCACTCGGCGATCTGCCTTTTGTCACAGATAATGTTGGATGGTGAAGCCCTTTTACTGAGGGTCTGAAGATGTTTTATTCAGATGCCCCAGGGCAGAGCACCCAGTGACAGCAGACAGATGGCAGCAGTCGGCTGCGGGTGCATAAAAAGTTTCACATCCTTTAATCTGCCATGTCACATGTGCGTGTCCATATAAACCATTTAAAAGAAGATTACTGGGTTATAGTTGCAGCCCAGGAATGATGCAGCTGTCCTTACATTACCTTTACATCCTTCTGCACTTCTCAGGATCTAATTTCTATAACTCATACAATTAAATCTGACTACTAATTTAATCTAGATAAATTTATGCTTTCAAGCAACTAAAAGGAAAAAAAATGCATCAGCTCTGTGCAGCATCTACTCTCTAACAATCTGCTTTGCATGTTTCATGGCCTTTAAACTCTGCAACAGCTAAGAGGCTTTTGCTTCTTCTTTGGGGGATTTTGCTCATTCTTCATGCAAAATGCTTCTAAATCTGTAATATTCTCTCGCTGTGTTGGATGCTTTTGAGGTTTTTCTATAGAGTTTGCAAATAGGGCAATGGAAAAATCTTTGCCTCTTGAATTATTTGTTTGTGTTTTGGCAGATTTGATAGGATTGGTAATTCTGTTATGGAAGCTCTATTTTTTTGTGAAAGCTTAATGTTTTCCTTTTGAAGCTCCTGTTATTCACAGCCGTTCTCCTTCCACTGACAACAGGGTTTGAATATAAAGCAACATGATTTTAATTCTCCTTCCTGTGTGATGTAGCTTGCTGTCCTCATGCATTTGCAACTTATTTGTTGAAAAGCAAAGTAGTACAATAATCAGTTATGAAAACAGCCTGTGGTAAAGTTTTTATGATGCGTTCTGCGAAACTTAAATGAGAATCTAGTTTTTTACTCTAACTGTAGAGAAGGAATGTGTAATATAAACGGTAAAAATCAGGCCGACGAAGGAGATCTGTAGCCTAGCGCCACCGAGAAGCTGCATCACTGAGACGCTGCATCACCGAGACGCTGCATCACGAGACGCTGCATCACTGAGACGCTGCATCACTGAGACGCTGCATCACCGAGACGCTGCATCACCGAGACGCTGCATCACTGAGACGCTGCATCACTGAGACGCTGCATCACTGAGACGCTGCATCACTGAGACGCCGAGGAAGCAAATTACACGCTGTACTTTTGTGGTTGTGTGAAGTTGGAGGCTGCACTCTAACCAGCAACGCTGTGAGGCGTTCAGGGACATTTAAACGGTCTGGAAAAAATATGGACGAGCAGCTGCAGCAGTTTGGAGACAGTCTCCTCAATACTCTGTTTAAATAGTGGAATAATGCAGGATGACTGCATAGTGTGATCTGTGAATAGAAATGTTATTGATTTATTTGACATCTTGTCTTTAACATTTGAGTTTATTTTCTGGATTTTTTAATAATCAGATTGGGATTGTTGGACGCTTCAGTTTGCTGCTCCATGTGTCTGCAGATCTCGCTGAAGGAGCAGATGGAGCGCAGCCTGTTGCAGTGCACCGTGCAGGACCTGCTGCGTTACGACGACTACAACAACGACGGACATCTGAGCCTCCATGAGTTTTACACAGCTTTCCGTAAGTTTTCACATCTCGTTTCAGAGAGATGGAAATGTTTCTGTTCGTTGTTTGGTGGCCAATCTACCATCGCTGGTTGTTGAGCTTTGGCCTGTTTTTTCATTTCTCAATTAGCTGTTATGAAGGAAGACATCAGAATAGCGATGGAAATATTTAATACTGGTTTTCCTGCTGGAAGCGGCTATTTAATGTTTATAGGAGCAGAAACTTTAAGATGTTCTGCAACACAAGGTTTGAATCGAAATGGTTATAAAATATTCTGGTTAGAAACTTTACAAAAAGAGCAAAGAAGATTATAATTTCACCGTCTGGTTTATATGAAACACTTTGACTTGCGTCCACTTCATGTCGGCTGTGGTTGGAAACAAAAACTGTCCATTTGCAGCAATTAAATGGGGCCAGCGCCGCTTCCTCTCCGCTCAGCGCCACCAGCGCATCAATCATGATGAAAGAGTTTCGGATCAAATGATGATTGCGCGGTCGCGGTGCGCCGGCCTCAGCCTTGATTAGAGCGTCTGAACAACCGCTGGGAGCTTCCACCTTATTAGGACCGATGATCACCATTCTCTCACTAAAGCCACTGAAACTCCAACCTGAAGATTTTCCAGTCGCCATGGGAACCACGTTACGATGTACATGTGACGCCCCTCCTCTAAACGTCACTGAGTCGAAGAGGTCAGGTCCTGCAAGGTGAAGGAAGATGTGTGAGGCGACGGCAGTGAGCCTTTAATTTCATCTGGTGACGCTCTGAGAAGCTCAGCCGTTAATTCGCCTCCAGCGAGACGAAAACTTCTCACCGCTGGCTGCTGCTTTCCAGATGGGCAGAAACCGGGCTGGATTCATCTACCTGCAGATTTGCCCACAGGGTATTAGGCTGAGTTTGTCAAAGCATTTTATGTTTGACAAGCAGCTGAAGAGGTGGGCAGGGACCAATAACAAGATATTGATCAGATAAAGCTCAAGGTTAAGTGTTGGACGGTGGAAAGGCAACAGCCACAGGGAGTCATTATGCATGAGTGGCACATCTGGTATTTTAGGCAACGCGGGTCCTGTTCAATGTGCAATTTATCATGATTGGGTAGGTGTGTGTGTGTGTGCGTGTGTGTAGGTGTGTGTGTGTGTGTGTGTGTGTGTGTGTGTGTGTGTGTGTGTGTGTGTGCGTGTGTGTGTGTGTGTGTGCGTGTGTGTGTGTGTGCGTGTGTGTGTGTGTGTGTGTGTGTGTGTGTAAATAGCCTCGGTTCTGTATCCAGTGAATGATCTGGGAAACAGCAGAGCCAGAAATCGCAGGTGTTCTTTGCAGGGAGGAAATTGACGATGCAAATTTAAACTTGGAAAGAAACATGAAAATTGTAAATGATGGTATTTTCCTCGTGGTTTATTGTTTTTCAGGCCAAATATCCGAGTTCGGTGAACTCGTTCCCCACAGCTCTTGGTGACGTTTTAAAGTCTTTTAACTAAAATGTAAACTTTATGAAATGTGCAAACATTTGACCTCTGGCCACATTTTCCAGGTTACAAACCAAAATCTACCTGGAGAAACTTTGAAATGTTCAGTGTGAGCCGCCAGAAAGGATTTGGATGGAAAACTCTTAAAATAACTTTGTTTGAAATGTTGAAGAGTTTTTAAAAGCATCCATTAGTAACTGTAACTATTGACTCTATTTGATCATTATTTATTTTACATGTAAAAACAACACAGTAATAATAATACTGCAGACTGTTAATGTTTTTATCTAAATATTTCAGGCAAAGTTGTTGTAATAATAAACTTTAATCTTTAACCTGATCCAGTTTCACTTCAGAACAAATTGATCAAATTAAAGCAGATTATTGGCTGATTTCTTCTGAAGTTGGATCCGCTAGTTATTTCATTTAAAAAAATAAATGAATAAAAATCTTGTCTCTTTTGTTTTCCACTTCTCTCTGTTGGTCTGTCACAAACAGTCCCAGTAAAACCACTGAAGTGTTTGGTGACACTGGGACAAGATGTGGAAAGTAAAAGGATCATAAATAGATAATATTTATTTCTTTGTTTTCCTCCTGTCTGTAAAACTCACCAGGAATCGAACACAGAAACCTTGACAAGCGCGTCACAACATTTTGCTGTCTTGAATCTTGTTATATTTTTTCTTTTTTGCAACAAGTTGATTAGGAAATATGGTTGGAGAAAGTCCTGATTGCATTGCTATCGACCCGCTGCTCCTTATTCTGTCATGTTTTCTGCTCTCCTGCCTCGTCGGCTCGGCTGCTGACAGAACAGAAAGGCTTCAACACCTTTTCCTTTCCTAAACACTGCAGGTTTTAACTGATTTATCCGTAGAGATTATGGATAATTAACTGCAGAAAGCAATCAGAGCAATCAGATTTACAATTGTGTGTCTAATTCAATCAGTAAATGCAGCCATAAAATGATTGTAAATCCTGTAATAATTGCTTTGATAAGTAAGCATGAGTTCATCATGCAAGGTTATCACAAATTCCTGGGAATCTGTGGAGCCTGAAGTCTCGTTTCTGGAGTTAAGGAGACAAACTGGAGGGGAATGTTGTCAATGTTTTCTCTGGTGCTTTTTACACCAATAATTCTGCAGCTTTGCTCAATAAAGCCTAGAAGAGATCGACTGCTCTGTGCAACAGAATAATTCCCATTCTTATTGCAGGACAGAGATAACAACGTAATAGCTTTGAATCAGCGCTGCGGCTCCCTAATGGTTCGCAGGTTCACAGGCTTGTGTTTCCTAATATTCATTACTCTGTCATTATTGTGGAGGAGGAGATGCCCTTTGTACCAGAATCAAAACCCTGTAATTACACAATAGCAAATGTGCAGGAATTTTCCTCACGGACGTGACCGCTGCTATCGGATCGCATTAACTGCACAGCCACAGGCAGCAGTGCATTAACAGTAGAGTCGATAAGTGAGGGATTATTGAGAGAGCGCCGTGGCCTACAGGTGTAATATATACATGTGTTCTCTCAAGGTCAGCGCTCCCTGCAGGAAACTACATGTGCTGCATTATCTGCATGTTACAGTTCATTGGAAAACTATTGAAACGGCAGGCAGCAAAATACTGGCTACTGATGAACATTTTCTCAAATCAGTAAAACTTCTGTGTAAGTCATTTCTAAAGAACAACTACGAACTAAAACAGATTCAGGAACCGACAATTTCTAAGACCAAGTTCACATTGTGACCAAAATCTGTCCACATTTCCACCAACTCTGGTCTATAATCACATCTGCAGCTCTGGAAACAATGAAGAGACTTTTTAAAAGAAGCAGTTTCTCTAATTCTGCTTAAGTTTGAGTAAAGTGAACATTACTGCTGTGTTTCTGACGTTCCAAGCAGAAATTCAGTATTTGCAGAAAAAAAAGATGCAGTTTTTTCAGACCTCAAATAAAAGTGGCTGATATTCATTTAGAAATAACAATACTACTGATTTTACTCAGGAGGAATTCAGAAATCCGTGTTTGGTGGAATCACCATGTTTTCACTGCCGTGCTCCCGGATTGGATGTGAATCCAGTTGTTTTCAGGTCTTTGCATTTAAGAGACTTTGCTGCATTTATCTGGCTTTTCTGCTTTCTTGCCTCATAATTCTGCAACAGAAAAACCCAGATGTGAAAATCATGAACTTATGAATTATGTTTGGATGAATTTTCATCCAAACATAATTTCCTACAGAATCTGCAGTCAATGCGCCGCATCTTTAGCGCTGACTCGGCATCACTTCTGTGTCGCTACATCCATCTTCAAAAAATGTCTGGTTACCTTCACTGTCCTGGTGAAGAATGTTCACCCACAGCATGATGCTGCCACCGCCGTGTCTCTGTTGGTCTGTTTTAGTTTTATGGCCCATTCATCTGCTCAGCGTTAACTAGTTGCATTTACTTGGGTAACTTTTGGAGAAAAATTGCTTTACTTCGCAGTATTTTTTTCTCAGATAAAACTTCTGGATTTTCTACCCACTGAGTGAAAAACACGTTTTCACCAGAAACTCACTGAACACAGACACACACCTTAATGTTTCTGTTAACGTTTCTGAAGATTTTTATGGAAAAAAACTGATTTGGAAACTTTTTATTTGTTGTTACTCATTAAATGTTGTCATTTTGGTCCTTAAAAGGCCAAAATTTCTACTTATTTTTATATTTTTGTCCATTTCATATGGAAATTGTAAATATTAAGTGTTTAATAATTTGGTCAGTTACTTTTCACCAAACACTTGGACGGCTACTTTTTACTTTTACTTTTCTGTATTTCTACTCATAAATACAGTGAGGATGAAAATAACTTGACATAAAAGTTGTTGGATTTGTGTTTGTAAAAATATTTAATAATCTTTAATAGTATACAAAAAGATGTGGCTCAGATTTTTCTTAATTTATCTTGTTTTGTCTGAACCGTGGGCCTGCATCGCGTTCAAAGCCTCTGCAGATCAGTTTGCTGGTTTTGTCATGAAGCTCTTGCGTTTGTCAGATCTGCATGCCAGAAGGGAACTTTCCATCACTGGAGGATTGATGCACAGCAGCGCTGGTGCGCTTTAATTTTCCACTGAGAAATTAGGGGCCGCTGCGTGTGATCATGTTGAGAATGTGGTGCAGCTGGCTTGCAGACGGGAGCATGGAGAGCAGTGGAAACCCTCCAGGTCCCGCCGAGACAGAAGCAGGCAGGAGAAAGAAGATGCTCCATGCTGCGGTGCTCAGTCTGCTGCTGCGCTTTCTGCAAATCTTTACCTTTAATTCAAACATTTTACAGCAGAATCAGAGAAACATAACAAGGATATCATTTTCTCAAAGCCCTGTTTACATATATAGCTCTTTACTTGCTAATAATCCACAGCAATAAAATGTGAAATGTTCACAGCTCTGGTGTGTTATTGCTGCTCAACACAAAATTAACTGAGCTAAGAACAGCTGGAGTGATTTGATAACATGGCACCAAAATATACATTTGTTTACGTAAAGACATAGAGATGCTAACACCAGCATGCTTATTACACGGTTTCAATATGACTTACTGATAATTCAGCTCAGTTCCAGCTAATGCTGTGAAAACAGAAATGTTTTGGCGCTGATGAGGCGACGCAAGCTGGAAAACTTTGAGTTATATTCTTCCTCAAAGTCTATAGATAGATTATTCCACCTATAATGTTGTTATAACGCTGTAATAACAACGTTATCTTAAACCTTAAAAATGCACACAGGTCAACATTCTTCTTAAAATCTGAACTTCAATCATGTTTTAAAAGCTTTTTCGTTGATTGAATATCTAACAAGCTCATTTTGAGATTCAAAGGAATAAATCTGAAGCAAAAAGTGACTTTTCTCACTTATAAAGGATGAAACCGGGCAACTTTCTTATTGTTTCCTCCTGCTGCTCCCAAAGCAGCTGCTCCGTCCAGCTGATCCTCTGCTGTGTCTCCTTTCCATGACTCCAGTAAGGATGTAATTATAAGGAGATCCAGAGCAGCACCACTCAGCAGCTCTTACTAATTCATCAAGCAAGTAAAGGAGACAAGAGGGAGGCTGAGGATCAGAAGACCAGGAGCTGAAATGGATGGACAGGAAATGAGGGACGACTGTTGGTGCTTCTTATTTAAAGCGATGGTAAAAAGTGGGAAATGAAATATTATAGTAACATTATAGAGGCAGTCAGTTTGTGTCTCCTGATGCTTTGTGCCGTAGTTTATGGCAGGATGTGGGTTCATGTCCCAAAGAATTGCATTTCTAAGTAATTTGGTTTCACCTTCTCTAAATTCATGATTAGAAGAAACCAAACGGGGCGACTGCAGCCACTTTGTCTGGAAATCGAATTGCAAAGAAACAATCAGCTTGAAGGGTTTTAATTAAAGGAGCAAATATGTTTGCAGATAAACAAGAACAAGTTTTAATTTAACTGAAGAGGAGGATTTTATTGTACACAACTCATTCAGTTTGAGGCAATTTATCAAAATGTGATAAAAACATAATTTTAGTCACGTAAAAGAACACAATAATAAAAATAAAGGCTAACTCAAGAAAAAGTCTCTGCTTTGCCTAATATTTTTGCTTTGCTTTGCCTAAGAAGTAAAATTGCCATGGAAAATATCATCCTTTAAAAATGACAGCTTGCAGTCAGCTGCCACAAATGGCCCCCGAACCGCACTTTGGACACCGCAGAGAATGAAAATCAGCCTTTCAAAGTGACTCAAATCTCCTTTTTTCTTCCCAATGCTCTGTTTTAACGTGAGAAGTCATCTTCTCTTCTCTGAATGACTTCAGGATTGAGTTTCTGCCATTTGCTCGATGGATCTGCTTCGTGTCGTATCCAGTTAAGTGGTCAGTCGGTGCACATCGCTTTGTGTCTCAGGATGATTTTTCTTTAAACTGTCTCCATGTTGTACATTTACATTCCTGCGATGCCAGATAATGTCTCTTTTGTTGCTGCAGCTGCCAGGGTTTGATCTTTGAAGTTGCCCTTAATCTGCTGAAATGATCTCGCTGAGATCAGATGTCACATACACAAGAGGCGCCTGTTGTTCTGTGACGGGCGAGCGACCTCCAGCGAAGCCGTCAACCGCAAAGCCACTTTGAAATGGAGATCCTGGAGTCTTTTCTGTCCTCTGCATGGCCTGCACCTTCCATTGTTTGCTCTTCTTACCCTTTTCTTATCTGTTGTACTTTAATATCCCGTCAACCTTTACACACAGTTCTGATTTATTTCCCTGAAAATCCTGTTCTCTTCTTTTAATTCTTCTCATTTTAAATCATTACCACACCACTCCACCTCGCCTGTGTCCGATGCCTCATTACCGCTCACTGGACCTTAACATCTAATTGCCAGTGTGAATATGGGGCTTTGGTGCCTTCCAAGTGTCATCTCTATTCCTGGGTAATTACCCATTGTCCACGAGCCGCACTAACAGGTAAGGGACTGTAGAGGCTTTAATCCAAGACAGATTTCCTTTCTGGCTGAGGCTCTGCAGCTTTGTGTTATTTAAAAAATTACACTTTCCTGTGTGATCCGTTGGCGGTTTTCTGCAGGATGCTGTGTGGATTGTTCTAAGGTTAGCGGTGGTTTAACTTCCCTTTACTGAATATCTCTGGCTCTATTAACCTTTCAGGAGTGCAGCTATTGAGGCACAGATACTTTTTCTCAGACGCTTTCAGGCCGAGGATGTTTGACCAACACTCACAGACCACCGGACCTGCAAGAACACATCTTAACATAAACAACATGAAATGAAAATATGAATCTCATGTCTTGGTTCCTCCAGGTGGCGCTGTTTGGTAAAATGACCTGCCACGATAAAACCATGAACACGTCGACTCGCAGCGTTTTGACTTATTTACATGCCAAGTGATGGGAAACACAAGGAAATCAAAAAAGTTCCTCTGTGCAAGTGTTGTTAATATTTTAATAATAATATTTTAGGGCTATTTATAATTTAGAAGCATAGTTAAAGTCCAGCCAGTTCAGCCCAACATAAATAGTTTTATTTTGGTGTTGCGCTGCAGCTGGTCAGTGTGGGGTGCTGCAGCTGGTCAGTGTGGGGTGCTGCAGCTGGTCAGTGTGGGGTGCTGCAGCTGGTCAGTGTGGGGTGCAGTGCTGCAGCTGGTCAGTGTGGTCATCCTGACACAGCACAGATCTACATGCCTCTGCTTTAGCATGCATGTAAAGCAGAGGCTAAAGCTAAAGCAGAGGCTAAAGCTAAAGCAGAGGCTAAAGCTAAAGCAGAGGCTAAAGCTAAAGCAGAGGCATGTCATTATTAACATACATATTAATAATGTTCAGAAACTTTCCACCAGCAGCTCCAGGTTTGGTTTTAATGACTCAGTTTAAGCAACTTTTTCTTTGTTTTTAAACACAATCTGTTGGGAAGCTGTTCTTCAGCTGCATGAGGGCCGTCAGCCATTTTTATTCTCACTGTGATGATTGTGGTCTGGAAGCTTAATGTGATTAAGTTGGAAAAGGACATGTTTGTGAGGAATCTCACTCTAGAAGCATTTCCTGTGCTGCATGGAGACGAGGTTATTAACCTCTTATGAAGCAGAGCCAGTTGCTGTGGTGACTTGAGATTTTTCCTCAGTACTTTAATTAGACCCTTTGTAATATAACACGTGTTTAATGAGCTTAAACATGGAGAAAGATTATATTTTCTGCCACTATAGTCATGTTAATATGAACTCGGTTAAGTGATACAGCATTTAAATTCTGTAAAAACATAAAGAGTGGAGCAGGCTCTGCATGAGAACATGAAAAACATCAGCGCCTCTTTAACAGCCTCTGGTTGTTTACACAGAGGGGATCAATACGAGTTGTTAAGTGAAAGGAAATGTAATGTGAAATATAAGAACCACCAATAGGTTTAGAACCGGGGAGGAAGGATCTGAAGAGGTTTCTGGAAGGCTTTTAGTTTCCTTACATTCAATAATCTCACAAGCCCTAAAAGTCTGAAATAGACCCAGATTTACTGCTGTAGGTCTTGACTTTATGTCTTAACTTGTAAGTCGACATATTCATTGCTTCTTACTAATTTTTTTGCAACATGAGTTGCAAGGTTTAAATGAGTTCTGACGTTGTGCTGCAACAAAACTAAAAGCCTCATGATGCAAAGCAGCAGAAAGCTGTGAATTTATCCTCCCACAACCTGCAAACCAAAGCGGCACCGAAAATTCAATCTAAACATTTTTGTTACTTTGTCGTCTGTCGTTTCCTTTGGAAATGTATAAATTCATTAGGATTTACCTTGGAAACATTCAGAAGTTATTAAATTCATCCATCCATCCATTTTCTAACACCCTGGTCCCCAGGGGCTCCGCAGGGCCGCGAACGATCCGGGCGAGAGGCGGGGTCACCTGGACAGGTCGCCAGTCTGTCGCCGGGCAACACAGAGACAGACAGGACACACAACCATGCACACACACACACACACACACACACACACACACACACACACACACACACACACACACACACCTAGAGTTTAGAGAGACCAGTCAACCTGACAGTCGTGTTTTTGGACGGTGGAGGAAGCCGGAGTACCCGGAGAAAACCCACCTTGCACAGGGAGAACATGCAGAAAGACACCGGGAATCGAACCGGGACATTCTTGCCAACTGCACCACTGGGCAGCCCACATTATTAAATTGTTTTCTTTAAATTATAAAGTAAAATCAAGTGAATTAATTTCATCTTTTCTTTGTAATGAATCTTACTCAGTTTGGTAGAAACCTGGAACACTTTGCTAAGCTTTCCGTTTTATGTACTGCCAGATTTATGGGCTGCTATGACCCAGTATATGCTGGACTATAATATTTCAAGTACTAGGCATTAAAAGCTCTGCTTGAATAAATTTGGACACTTGGATGGACTTTAGCTGTCCTTGGAAACTTATTATCTAAATGATCCTGAGACGAAGGGAGAGGAAAAGACTTCGTTAACGTTGCTTTTGTCATTGCAATATTCAGTGATAAACTTTATACCATCCAGTCTTATGCATTATTCATAAAGCTTACATGAATGTATTGTGATGATGCACAGCCGCCTCCATTCAATGATCATCTGACCATCATAACTTCACTCTGAATTATGTAGAAAATGTGCCGTTTCGCATCCTGACGAGTGAAAATTCATCTGAACAACAGAGCGTCTGCATAGCGCCACATGAGATTAAGAAATACTGTAATTGAATGATTTGAGTCATATTTGTATTGCATTTGCATAAAGTGCTTTGCTGCAGAAACGTGACATCAATGATCCCTGCTTCAGTTCGGAAGCGTCTCTGTCATCTGGGCGTTTCTATCGATCATGTTTCATTTCATCAAACCGTTTAAAGTCTGGAAAAAAGCAGAAAAGCATCAAGTTATTGTTGAACATTGCAATCAGGATTTAAACAATCAGCTTCATCACAAGCAGTAATTTATAATTTAGTCATTTGTCCGTAATGTAGACGGACCAAGCACTGCGCCGTTTCAGTACAGAGACGATGCTGCATCTCTTACGAACAGAGCCAGTGGTCACCTTGCCGTGATGTGAATACAATAGTACGAGATGCCCAGTAGGTTGCTATAGCAACTGTGGCTGTCTGTTTAATCTGTAAATGATTTATTTTGTGGAACACTTTCCTGATGCAGCTAATTCTCAGCGGGTTGGAGAAACGGAAAATAAAAGGAGAACGAGTTAAAGAGGCAAGTCGAAGTGAACGATTATCAGTTAGACGTTACAGATTTGTGCAGTTTCAGACGCAGCCCTGGACTTTCCAGCCTCGGCGCTGAGCATCTTGTATGAAATAGATTTAGAGATGAGCAGAGGGATCGTCGTCACGCCGAAACGTTTCAGCCCCACAGCGCTTCAGCCTCTCAGCGTTTCCACACAAAGGGACAGGAGGGTGGAGGCAGCGGTGATGTTCATGATGTTCATGATGTTATAGATGTGCTTCTGCTGCACAGCTGCCATTAGGCTTCATTCACTGAGCTTCACAAACCTTCTACACACACGGGTTACTTATTGTACTTCGGAGTAAATAAGAAGTGAAAGATTGCTGAGAGAATATTGTGCTAAAAGTTCAATGTTCAAACATGAAAAGATGAGATGAGAAACTATGAGAAAATATGATGTTTTGGGTTTGACATGCTGGTTGGGCAGTTAGTGTTTAATTTAGAAACTTTAGTCCAGGCATCGAATTGGAAGAAATGATTTCTGTTATGTAAAATATGTCTTGTTTGCTGTATAAACTCGACTGATGGTTGGATTCTGCCAATCATGTGAAATGAAGGGCAAAGTGTTGCATTCAATAAATCAACTTGTTTGATATCCTGAAACATTGGGATGAACTCATCAGTGCAGCATCAGCCTGATAATAAAATATAGTTTCAGGATAATAAAAACGACTTCAAATTTATTCCGAGGGCAAAACGATAAGAGTTGAAGTGAAAAATGTAAATGTAAAACAAAGGCTGAGAACGTTACCAGTAAAGATGGATGATGCATAAAGTTTAAAGACCTGCAGCCAAATGAAACGACATTAACTAAACAAGCTGTCAGGTTTTCCACAACATGAATTGCTGTGGAGTTTTTCAGTCTCAGGCCACCGGTGCCGCCGCCGCCGCCTCCATGGTGCCGCCGCCGCCGCCATGGTGGTGCCGCCGCCTCCATGGTGCCGCCGCCATAGTGCTCTAACCCTTCCCCTCAGTGTTCAACTAAAACAGCAGTTGGTGTGTAAATTCAGCCCATTTAGCTGTTTAGCTGTAAAGGCTAAGCTAAATCAAGCCCACAGGCCCAGCAGGGTGTCTGGGATGAACAAGAGGAAGAGTCAGAGTAATTTCCAGCCTCTTCTGTTGGCGGCCGTCTCTTCAGTCCGGTTGAGTATTGCTAACTGCTAAGTGGACGTAATGTTGCACTGGGGAAAAATCCACTTGTTAAACTCTGACGGTGCATCCAGAGTATCATGTTAGGATTATTAAGTTATGACTTCTGATTGGTGACACACTCGCTGTCCGATCAGACATCTAATATCCTTCATAATTACCCACACGCTGAATAATTTCACCCGCAGTTTCCGCTTCTCGGAATCCCTCCATCTCGCCGTCTTTCATTTTCCCCACTTTAATTTCATCGTTATGTCTCTAATTAGGCATAGAGATGTAAATCCACGCTCCTCTGCGCCTCCAGGGGCTTCGGTTTGACCCGTTATCCTCTCTGACATTTATTTTCTGGTCCCCTCATCTCTCAGTCACTTTCTTACTACGACTTTTTCCCCGTTCCTCTTTGGTTTGCAGCCGATGGGCCCCTAGGGCAGCGAGTGTGTTTCAGCACACCATAATTCACAGGCAGCAGCCTCCAGGCTGTTAGTGGCACAGCATGTGGTCTGCTTTTATCTCTCTTCTTTAACTCGTTTCCAGCGAGGACATAATTTATTATCATGCCTCCATTGATTTGGTCTTTGTCTTGCCTCTGTGGTGAAACAATCTCCTCTCTCTCCTCCTTATTTTAACACCCTTCTTCAATTTCAAACAAGTGTGCATTCGAATTGGTGTGTGTCTCGTCTGGCTTAATGTCTGCTTGCATCGAGGTTCTTTGCTTCCATTATTTTCCTCTCATCATACTTGGCAAATCCCCTCCAGCAGCCTCTTTTATCAGCTCTGGAAATGTACTTTCAGAACAGGGAAGAGACAGCAAAGCGATATGAAAGGCATTTTTACTTGGAAAATAAATATAAAATGGGAAACGACCAGTCAAGGTGAGAGCCCAGCGATGAAACCAGTCACAGCTGCAGTCAGACCCGTTTTCTCTGGGCAAACATCTGTTTTGTGCAAATCATCAGAAAGTTTTCCAGATGGTATGATGATACTGATCAGTAATGAAAGAAGTTTTTCTTCTCTTGCCTGAATGGAGGCCAATGCCAACAAACATGGCAACAAACTCTGACCTCAAAACAAAGAATGGAAGTAAAAGCATTGAGATGATGCAAGTTTTACTTCCTGCACCTTTTCAAAAACATCCAAAACACTCAGATAATCATGTCCAACACAAAGTTTAGAGTCTTTCCTTCTTACTGTTTCCATACTGAGAGCAGATATTCAACCTAAAAACTGCAGCTGCTTCACCTGCTTATGTCATCAACTAGGAGGAATGAGCCTTTAGGAGGAAAGTCCAGGCCTGGAAACGAGAGAAAGATCCTGGAGATGAACAGAAGGTGATGAATAAATGTTTCATCCTGTCAACCGGTTCTTGGGAAACGACTCAAAATGCTCAAATGAAGCATCTGAAAGCTGAAAGCTGAACTGTGAAGTTAGCAGATGTTGGTTCCCATCAGGGCACAAACCAAAAGTCTGACTGAATATCAGGATGTCAGGATATTTTATTTTGAAAGTAAAGCCGTGTTGACAGGGAAGGTGAAGATGTTGGTGTTTTGGTTTCAGAAGGTCAATGCAGCGACGGCTCGTCTGAAGCTCAGCCGTGTTTCTCCACTGCTCATAGGTGGATTGTTTATTTTTATTTAAATTCCTGGATTCCTGCAGCTCTCCACTCGACCCTGACCTGTGAATATGGCTTTTTTAAAACACCGAGTTAGACGGCATTTTATTTAGAGTTGCAGAATAAAGGGGCTGAATAAATATGATCAGCAGACGTTTTAATCTACTTGAATAAAACTTGAAGCATTTGTACTTGAAGCAGAGGTGTTTAGAAATGGACTCTTGTTGTTTTTGTCATTTGTTTTGTCTGGATGATTTAAGTCCAGATGTGTCAGTTTTAGCTGGTAATTTAGATTTGGATGCGTTTCAGCCAGAGGGCGCCGAAACTCTTAATCCGAGGAAGTAATTCAGGAAAACATCTGTGCGTCTCTGTTTTCTGATGCTTTTAAGAGGCAGACACACATCAGCAAACCTGGACTTTCAGCTGTGGCTGCTTGTTTTGAGCAGTGAGGAGCAGAGTCTGTAAAACATTTGTCTCAAAGCTGCATAAGTTACAGGATGATGCAACGCAGAACAACGCGATACAGCAGCTGACAGAAGCAGCCGCTTCCAGGCAGGTCACCAGCTGTGACAAGGACGCCTTCCCACCCAAAATGGAGCTTTTCTTTCTTTTCCTCTCTTCCAGGCTCGTTAACGGTTCGGGTTGTCTTCTTTTCAGCTCTTTATTATTGAACTTTATTGTGAATATTTAGACGCTGTGAAAGCTTTCTTCTGATGAGAAAACGTTGAATTTGTGCCTAAAGCAGAAGTTGTCAAAGCTCTTATGTCTGAATGGAGCCAGAAGTTGCATCACTCTGCTGGACGTTCGCAGTCGGCCAGGAACTCGTCACATTTACTCAGCTGAAGTGTTTCTACTCTGACCTGAGGATCATAAACTTTAGAAATTAACACAAATATCTTTTTTTCCCCAAGAATTGCAGATTATATCTAGTTTATGCAAATTTTACCGTTCAGAATTGACCCTGACATACTGAATATCAATTATGGGCAAAATTCAGAATAATTTTGACACATTTTAGCTCAGAGAGTCGCTTCCTTTTCACCAACGATGAGATGAAGGAGAGTTTTCTGGCCATAGAGTCAACATTTTTATGTTTTTATGCCTGAACCACTTGTGCTGTCATATTTCTCCTCCACTGCACTGTAAAAAGTCTTTTATCACTAAATAGCTCCTGCAGTGGCGGGTGAAGTTGGGATGTTTCCAAATCTCTGATAATGACGTGTTTTTAGCTGATACTGTGAACGATCCCAGTGGACATTTGGAGAAGCAACGGTTCACAGAATCCAGAGATCAGGACAACTTTGACCTTTTCTGCTCTTTGGTCCATTTTCCTGCAGTCTAACTGGTCTGACTGGGAGCTGGTTCATCTGCAGGCTGGTCCTGAAACGTCCAGCAGAAGATCTGAGAGAAAAGAGACAAACTCAGAGGAACCATTCCTACTTTATAGTTACTTTATCTGCCGATTGAACAAGAACTATTTTCTTCTTAATATGATATTTGCACTAGAAACTAGACTAAAATTACTTGGTCAGATTTTGAGTTTTTGCAGTGTAATTTGCTGTAAATGAGGTAAATCTGCAGAAATGTCCTGATTTGCATTTCGGTATCCCAACTCCAAACATCACTAAACTTTTAGAAAGATATTTGTGCAGATAACCTTCTGTGTCTCAGCAGCAGCAGCTTTGAGGAAAAGACACTTTTTCCTTAGACAAGTTTAAATTAGTTTTGCCACAGCTTTCATTCAGGAAGCCGGAGCTTTTCTTTAACTGTTAAAAAGAATTAAAGTAGCCCTGCTGACCATTCATGCTAACAGCCATAACCGTTTAGTGGCTGTCAAAGGATTTCATTCAGCCGACCTTCAGAGCGTCCTTCACAGTTTCAGGAAGTTCAGACAGTCAAACAGTTTGAAGTTTGAGGGGAAAAAGATGTTGATTACAGCAGAGCATCAACCTGGAATCACCAAAGTCTTTATTCTGAAGGATGCAGATTCCCAGCAGGCTGCAGGTAAACTGAGCCTCCAGCAGCCATCTGTCGGTTCAAATGACAAACGATCATTTCTTTGCTCACATTGTTTTACGTTTAATAAAACGATACCAGTCGCATCGTTTAGTTGCTTTGTGTTTCAGAAGCAGCAACTCGTCTGTCCTCATGGATGAGTTGCAGAAATCCAGAGGGGAATCTGGAGTCTTAATGTCAGGAGATCAGAGAGATGGAGCGGTTTGGACGACCCGACCCGACCCGACCCGACCCGGTCCGGTCCGACCCGATCCAACCCGGCCGGCCACCCGGTCCAGTCCGGTCCGACCCGATCCAACCCGATCCAACCCGACCCGACCCGGTCCGACCCAATACTAATATAATGGAAAAACATAATCATGCTAAAAACACATTGTCAAATATTGATAACTTTAAATTCTAATGAGCATCTAATTAATTGGTTTATAGATTATTGTCTATAAATGTGTCGACTTCCCAAATCAGACGCCACCAGTAAAAACGGTTCTAATGGACGGAGCGGCCATGATGGGTCAGGGTTAGATGTGCAACCCGACGCTGTAGTGCAGCGTCGGGTTGCACTACAACCTGCTGTAAACACGCGGGTCATTACAGGGTCATTACAGGGTCATTACAGGGTCATTACAGGATCATTTCTTTGAGCAGAACGTCTCCCTCTGAGCTGCTGCAGCCACTGTTGCTGCTGCCAGAGCTGCTGCAGCCGCCGCTGCTACTGCGCAGCTGCTGCTGCTTAGCTGCCACCGCCTACGTTTAATTTAATCTGCAAGCAGGCAGGTATTTAGCCTGAAACTTTCAGTTGTTTGCAAGATTCCTGTCATGCTTGGAGGATCCATAATGATTTAGCAGAGTGGAGTAATCGTGCTGTAGACAAAGTTTACTCTCCCATAATTCATTACTGTGGGAGGACTTCAGAATAAATTATCCAGCAATTAATCAACTTCATCAACTCATCAGCAGCTTTTTAAAAGCCTGTTAGCTGATATAATAGAGCTGTGCTGGAGT
The DNA here is from genome assembly GCA_922788865.1 of Poeciliopsis turneri. NCBI lineage: Eukaryota > Metazoa > Chordata > Actinopteri > Cyprinodontiformes > Poeciliidae > Poeciliopsis > Poeciliopsis turneri. Next base: position 921,169 of record CAKLNU010000541.1, on the reverse strand, counting down.
CACTGTTTGCTTCACTTTCTCCCAATTAATCAGCACATGTTAAATTATTACCCACAATGAAAAGACGAGGAGAGAAATAATTACACCTGTTGTGATTGTGAAAGTTTCATTAAAAGAAAAAATACGATTCAGACACGTTTATTCCAAACTGTCTATAAATCAGTTCTTATTTCTACAGTAAAATAGACAAGAATTATTTTATGAAACTATAACCACAGTTTCAGTTCTGAATACAGAATATGGAAGAAATATAAACTTATTTAAAAATGTTTGATTCTTAAAGTCAAAGTTAGTTTCCTCAGCTTGAGTCAACTTTATGGCAAAAATGATCCTAAAATAAGAACAGCACTGTTCAAGATATTTTTATTAAAGTAAAAGAAAAACGTAATTATTCAAATAAAAAACTGTTTGGTAAAAAAGTCTGTGCGAGTATTGATCAAATGATCATTTAATATTTAAAAATTACATCAACAGATGGACCAAAATATAAAGTTGAGAGGAAATTTTGTTATTTCAGGAACCAAAATGACAAAATTCATAACAAGAAATGACGAGACTTTTTTTTCAGTTTATTTCAATAAAAAACGTTTTTGTTAAACTTTAGTAAAAACTGCAGGTGTTTGTCTGTTTCTGGTGAATTTTGGTTAAAACATGTTTGATTTTCATTCAGTGGGTAGAAAGAAATACTTAAAATAAAATAACTCAGGTGAAAGTGAATAAAAATATGAACTTTTCTTTACTGTAACGTTTCAACTGCAGCTTTAATGCAGGAATGAAGCCAGGAGGGTATTTTTCTACCCTCCTACTGGTCGAGGGTAATTATCTCTGCAGAAGCTCTTTTCTAAGAGCGATGGACTCGATGTCGAACCGTTTCAGATCCAAGGCCGAAGCGTTGCTCGGCGTTTCTGCTCGGCGTTTCTGCTCGGCGTTTCTGCTCGGCGTTTCTGCTCGGCGTTTCAGTCGTTTTCAAAGAAAACCTTCAGATTTAATGTGAAAAGCTGAGATATTAACAGTTTATAATGTCGAGTTCGACCTTTGCAACACATGATCCCAGTTGTATGAATGAATGTTTTATGATTGAAATGATAGAAAATGTTTTTATTGTGACAAATGAAATTTATCAGCATGAATTTTAGTGAAGTGAAGCAGCAGCAGCAGTTTGACCGTCAGGTGGTGCCGTCATGTCACCTGGCCTTCCAAGATGGCGGCAGCAGCTTCACCTTGCATGTCAGCCATCATTTAGATGAAAGTCTGAAAATAAGTTGTTTACCAAACTGAAGTAAAAGCAGTGAAAATGTGATGCGGGTAGAATGAGGTCATGTAAATTCATCAGACTTTGTGATTGGTAATTGGAAAACTGATAAAGGTCAAACTTTACATCATGTAAAAATGACACCATTTGTTATCCTTTGCATTTCATCACAGGTGCGCTTTGTTGTTTTTGTTGACGAGACTTGAACCATTTCTCACCCAAATGACTCTGTCAGCTCAGATCAATGAGGCCCGATGTTTTACCAACGTTCCTGCTGGTAAAATCAGGCCTTCGTCACTTTATTCCAAGTCATTTTTCTCAATACAGAGAATCTATTTTGGGACTATCTAACCTATTGAGACCATTAATCATAAAACCCGTGAAACACCTTTGGAATAAGCGATGAGGAGCCGATGCATGAAAGGAAACCACTTTGTTAAAGAAACTGGAGTGTAATCATTTATATGGTTCAGTTTTGGGAAATTGACAATAAAAGGTTTAATAATAAACTTTATTATCATTTACCTTTAATGATAAAAGTAGATGAATATTTTTCTGCTTGCTGTTGTTGGATTGGTCCTGGTTTCTGGCCTGACTCACCTGGGCAGGTAAAAATCCGGTCTGCAGTTTTCTGACTCAGTTCTCCTGAATCCAGTTTCTGGCAGCTCAGTTTCAATATTCTGCATATTGAGTCTAATATGCCACAAACTTCCCTCTTGGTTCCATCAGCTTTTTAGCTCTTCTTCATTTCCAAACTTCCTTTTTGCTTTTTTTGTTTTGCTTTGGTTTATTGCGGTAACTTCTGGGACAATTTATCATCCAGCAAAATGTTTCATCCTGACAGACAAGCTTTTAATTTAGGGATCAGAACTACAGCATGCGATATGAAACCAGGAGTAAATTATAGAATATAAGTAATACGGAAGGATTTAACTGATTAATTAAACATGTAAGGGGAAAGTGGGCATAAAAGACTTAAGTTTAAATAAAAAATCAGTCAAACAAGCATCTTATTTCCTGTTTGAAACTGAATTCAGTTATTTTAATTCAGCCAGATTTGACCATTAAAATATTTACATCTCACTGTAATAAATCAGATTAATAATTCATCACAAGGTGCTGCACAGCGTTGCGTTGCACGGTGCTGCGTTGTGTTGCGCCGCTGCGTTGCTGCGTTGCTGCGTTGCTGCGTTGCTCTGTGTTTCGCCCTCATTCCAGGGTAAATAAAGAGCGCTCGCTTCCTGCAGCAGTGATCATGCTGCGTTTAAAATGCTTCACAGTGTCCGGCTCACAGAGATTCCCCACAGAGCTTAAATAACTGGTCCTGCTGATGCATCTGGACTCATGCAGCCAAACTCTTCTTATTGTGGTTCTGCCGGGCGGAGGCAGGCCCTTGGGTCGGGTCACGCTGCGCCTCCAGCAGAGCCCAGTTGTGTTGCTGGCTGCAAAACTCAAATAGCTTTCTTACAAGAAACAGCACTTAGCCAGGATGTCACATGATGCTGCAGCGTTTTACAGCAGGCAGATACATCCAGGCCTTTTCTTTCCATAAAGATGAAAGATTACTGAGATTGTCAGAGATCTTATGCTTCTGTCAGATGAGAATTTAGCTTTAATGAATTGGATCTCATCGGCCAAATGAAGTATGGGAGATTAGCTCCAGACTGTCAGCTTGTTTCCACTAATCCTCCCGGAGCAGAGCGGCTGTTTCTGCCTGGAGACTTGCTGTTCTCACTTTTATCAAAGTAACGTGAGAAGATGAGACTTTTTTTCTTTCCAGTCTTTCACCTAAACTTCATTTTTATTATCCTTTTATCCGCTATTTCTGACAAACGAAAATGAGGCATTAAACTGATAAAAGCTGCTTTGGTTTCCCTGCAAACAAAGCATGAAAACAGGACATTTATGTACTTCAGAACAAAGCAAATATTCAAACCAACAGGGTGAAAAAAATAAACACAGCTCTCTAAATCTACCATCTCAACCATATAAATCCTGGACAGTGTCTGTGTGACTTTTACAGTCCAGCCTGCATCTGCTTGGCCCCTGCAGGTTTTCACATGTTGAACCACACAATCGCATAAGAACAGCAATCGCACCAAAAGTGGCAAAGGGCCCAGGTGCTAGCATTAGCTCCCAGCCGCCCGGGTCAAGGGTCGGCTGTGCAGCCAGCAGCTGCAGAGACGAGCAGCTGGATGGAAATATGGAGGCTGCTTTTAAAAACGATTTCACTCACATCAGCTTTAGGAAGAGTTGGTGCTTTCCGGGTCCAACCTTCACAGAACTCCAAGAATCGAAAGGTTTTAAAGCGACTGGATGAGGGGCAGAAGAGGCTCAGGGGCCATTAGCGGCTCTGAACTTTGTGTGGCCCTTTGTCCTCATCACAGTTCTAGGAAAGCCCAGTCAGTTGCTGCAGATAAACATTTAAAATCAATGTTGGTGAATTTTTTTATTTTAAAATGTGCAACACAAAGTATTGATGTGGGGATTTACTTTTAATTAAATTTATTAGGAATATGGACAGAAAACATCCAGTGGTTTTATAAAATGCAGGCTTGTGGAGGAACATTCAGTGGAAAAAGCAATAGCAGGTCATAAACTGTTACTGTCGCTAAAATAACAGTTTATGACTCAAAGGATCCAGAAAAGATCAAAAATGGAGGATATGGTTTTCTGTGGTTTTGCTTGTTTTTCATCCAGCACCAGTGATTGTGTATAAACTGTGAAGTATAAACTGTGAAGTATTTCTCATGCAATAAAAATAATTACTTTCAGTTTGTTTGCAGCAGTTTGGTTGAACTCACCAGAAATCGCCTCCGTTTTCCTCTGAACGGTTGCAGTGTTGCAGCCGTTGACAGATATTCAGCTGAAATCCTCTGGAGTCACTTTATTGATGCAATTTGTGACATATTTTCCTAAAATAGTCCCTACTGCTCACATTCCTACTGCACTTGCCTCGTTTTTGCCCCCAATCTTTTGGTCTGTGATCCTAACAAGGCATATTCACTGCCTTCAGGAAAACGTCGCTGAAATTTGGCTTTTGCAGCAAATGGAGAGACAGCCGGGCAAAGACGCACATCAAGTGGAACAAAAGGAGAAGGAGAAAAGCATAATAGCAGCACAGAGGAGGAGAAAAAGAGACTGACAGGCAGTTACAGTCACATAGATATGAAGAGGGTTAGAGGTTCTGGGAAGGACAGAGAGCTGCAGCCGAAGATGCGAACGGGAGAAAATGAGCTGGTGGGTGGAAAGAGAGAGGAAGAGTTAGCAGAGGATTCCTCTGTACCTGTGGAGGAGATTAAGGGTCGGCATCCAGCATGATTAATGAGCGGGCCACTGATTGCTCATCCCGCTATCCTTCCCATGAATAATCACCAGGCCAGCACTCTCACTGAAAAAGCCTGATTTTCTGCATATCCGGGAGAGAGAATAAGTGCGTGTTTAACAAAAGAGATGCAGAAGAGCCGGAGCCTTTATGCATGAAACAAATGATCAGGCTGCGAGGAACATTTAAATAATACGTCAGATATATACAGTATGCATATGATTAAGAGTGTGTAGTTATTGATTGGCTGAAGAGAAATGCTGCGTGTCATTAATTCGGTGTGTTTGAAATATTGATGATGTATTTTCTAAAAGCTGCAGGCCGCCTGCAGAGAGCCAAGCTCATAACAAATGCACAGTGACACTCGGAGATAATTTGTGCTCTCTCCGGGTTCCAGTGGGAGTTCTGTCTCATTACATGTTCTATACGTACCTGTTGCTGTCATTATGTTCAGGAAACTTTACAACACCTACAGAGCTAATTGTTTTTTAAATGGATGCAGTAATGAAGGTGAATTGTAAGCTGGGCTGCAGTAAAAACAGGAGATATTTTTAAAGATGGGTTAAAAGCTGCGGCGCAGGATGTTCAGCACATCTGCCATTAATCAGAAGATGGGTCCTGACTGCACATGAGCGCGTCCTTGAGCCCTTACTCTGCTCCCAGTGGGCAGGTCACTGCATTTTCCACCATCAGCTGTGTGTTTGTCCATGCAAGTCTGTGTGACTTGGAGAGGAACTTAAAGCTATTTTTCCATTAAATTCCCTGCATAGTTGCAGCAGATTTCCCCCTCAGTCTCCAACAAGGCGCATTTAGAAACTCAATCTGCACAAATTACACAGAAAGGTTTTTTCTGTTTCCAGATTTCAGTCCGTTTAGGTCATTAAAATACATTCTGCAAACTCTTGAAATGAGTTGGATTCTCATCCAACGTCCAGTTAGACGAGCTTTTACTGCAACTTTCACTTAAAAATAGAAAATTCAAACTTTGGCTACATTAATGAAATGATTTAGTATCTAACATATAACATGAATGTTAACCTGATGAGTTATGAATTAATTTCTATCCAATATAAAGTTTGTTATTGAAGCGTTTCCACAGAGAGGATGAGCTGAAGCCTCAGTTCATCCTCTTGCTCCTGTGAAGCTTGTTGAAGCACAGAGGACTTTCCCCACTGAATGGTGACATTTCCAACTAAAGAGAAATTCAACCAGGCGCTTTGAAGAGACTCTGGCAGTTTAATGAGTTGTGGGTTATTTCAGCTCAGATTTTAAAGATTTTCACTTATTCACTCGTAGCTTTGACATCCATGAACTTTGACTGCAAAACTAAAGCGAGAATAAAAATGGCTGGTTGTTTGTCCATGACCCTCGTTAGTAGGTCTGCAGAAAACCATAGTTATTGTTTGGAAAATGTAATAGGAAATAAAGTAAAGTGAGCAGATAAAAAAGACAGAAAAAATCAGTAAAACAGAATATAAAGATGATTTACGCAGCACCGGGAGAAACTAGAGACTTCAGATAATCAAGATGATGAGTTTAAGGAACAAAGTGTGGATTTTTTGGTGATATTTCCCCTTTTAAGGCACAGAAGTATTTGTTTCTGCTCCTGTGAAGGACATTAATAATGTTAGCATGAGCTGCCCTGACGTTTCATTGTTACATAGCCGAACAAAGCATGTTAAAAATAACATTTAGTTTAATGAAAGTTGCTGTTTAAGAAAGCAAAGTTAAATATGCAAATGGAAAATATATTCCTATATGAAAACATAATGGTTTTAATAACAGATGTCTGCGTTGGATCCTGTTGTTGTGACTGGAATGAATCTGCTGCAAAGCTGCTATTCAAGCTTCGTTAAACAGCAAATTGCTTGTATTTTCTCTCTTCCAAACACTGCAGATTACATTTTCCTGCTCCTGGTCTGACTGTTTAACCCTCCTGAGGGTATTTAGAGACGGGGGCATTTAAACCGCAGTAGGTTTTGAGTCTGTACTCGCTCCTGTGTTACCAGTTTTTTCTTTCTGTGGTTTTGGCACTTCTTCGCTGTCCGACCGTGACATCCGCTGCGCTCCTCCTGAGCATCACGGTAAGAGGTACGAAGCCAGGTCCGTTGGACTCGTGGAGCTTTGCCCGGCCCGATTCGCTGCTGTCTGACCGTGACATCCGCTGCGCTCCTCTGAGCGCTCCGCTAAAACCACCAGAGGTTAAACCAAAACCTGGTCCAGATAATTAATGCTTTTTGCATCTGCCTTTTTAACAAAAGGCAGATGCTGCGCGCTGCTGCGCTGCTTTGCGCTTCCTCTGTATTGATGCTGGTCGGTTACATCATCAACAAGCATTACTGCAGTTAGCCAGTCGATTACTGATCTGTGTTGTTGGCCAAATTTCTATTGTTTCTACCGTATGAAGTTTGTATTGCTCATTCCTCTTTGTGGTGTTTGAAACTTGCTCTTGTTTTTAGCTAATATCTTAGTAACTTTTACATTTTTTCAGCTGTTTGTAGTTTTGGTCCATTAAAGCAGGTTTCTCCTGTAAATCAGATCAAATTAAGGTCAAATCAAACAATCTTAAGGTCGATTACAATCTTTGAAACTAAATTATAAATTTGCTGACATGTTCACTTACTTTGACTTTTACAGGTAAAACTTTTCACATCATTAGGATTTTATGTGTTAAACCAACACATGTTTATTTTTTCACATAAGTGTGAAAATGTGGCATTCATTTGAATTTACTTACCTGGACTTTAATGTCCCAATTGAAACGACTCGGTATCTCACTACTGAGGACAATTCATCTGTTTTTGCTGCAGGAACACTGATTTCCAAATCAACAATCTACCTGTTCTTTCCATATTTTGTTTTTGTGAAATATTTTTCTTTAGTTTCTGCTCCGGCTCATTCCAGCTTCACCTTTGACCTTTCTACCTGTGTTCTCCTCCTCATGGTTTCTGCAGGCGTCTGTCCTGCTTTAAAAAAACATCACTGGGCTGTTTGTCTCCTCCTCTTCGTCTCCTCCTCTTCGTCTCCTCCTCTCTCTGTTTCTGTTTCTCTGTTTCTCTGCGTCCCGGTTTGACGTCTCTCTCTCGCTCGCCAGGGCTTCGCCTCGTACGGAGGGAGAAAAGGGACAAACTCCAGTTTTACTCTGAGATATTCCACCTGCTCTGCATCAAATGTCTTTTCATCCTGACACACGGAAAGACATTTTTTAAATCTGTTCCAAGTCAAATATCGGTTGGCTTTTTGCATTTTCTCAGACTCCAGCTGTTTACCTTTTTCAAGGTTTTATTTTTCATGCTTTTCTTTGTTCTATCTGCATTTTTTTTATTTTATTCAGCTCTTTTTCCTGTTCCTGAGATTTCAGCTCAGGATGAATCTCTTCCATTTTTCTCTTGCTGGACACTGGAAACATGTTGTCCAAAATGCGGCGCAGGGCCATTTATGGTGCAGCATAATCATTTTAACCTTTTGTAACCTGATCTGATTCAGATGTGAACGTTAAATGATAAAAGTTATTGGCAGGTTTTATGGTTTCCACATGTATAAACCCGGGTTATTTCGTTATTGTGACTTTTTTAATGGTTACATTAGTTATATTAGTCGTTGTTCATTAGATGCTGTAAACATCACATTAGTAAGTTTCCAATACTTGTCATTGTTTTATTTTCTCATTTAAAAAGCCAATATTCAAGCATTTTTAAAAGCATTGCAGGTGAAATCACTATCTGTCCAACTGTTATCTAAAGGAAACTCCCAGGAAAATGTTTGTATGATATTTAAAAGCAGATTTCATGAGTTTTCTGCTGTTTTTACGTGTTTCAGCTCCTCAGTCTGGTCTCCAGGGAGCCAGTAGATGCTTGTATGTTCCAGCTGTAGGTGTTAAAATAACCTCTCTGCCTCGCTGTGCTTTATCTGCCACAGTCTATTAATTACAGCTGAACTGAACTCTAAAGAGATTTTCTCACCAGCAGACTTTTAAGCTGTTACACTTCTCGTCTCCCTTTTAAAGAATCGATACAAAGTGGCCTCAGATGTCTGTCTGAACAGTCGGCTGCTGCTGCTGACTTTGCAAACCTCACCGGTCTCGTATCGTTGGCGTCTAGTTGAGATTCACGGCGCGACCTGCAACTGGCCCTCTAAGCCAGATCAATGCACTTCATCTCTCATCTGTCACATGGCACTCAGAGCCTGTTCTGCCACCCAGATTACTGATGTGCTGAATTATAATTTGGTTGGCGCGGCGGCAGCGTACAGCACCCAGGGCGCTTTGAGAAGCCACTGGCAGACCGAGCTGTCATCCCACATTCATCTGTCAGTGGGAGAGCAGCGTGGAACAGACAGCTAATATCCTCAGGTCCTTTACAACTGCTTCTGTCAAAGTCTGCATTGTGACAGGAAGCTTCCCACAAACACCTCAGAGCCTGTTAGCCATCCTACCTGCAGTCTGTTTGGACAATGAAACACTGTCACCTGTGGCTGCTGCAGTGACAGTGTGTGTCCACTGGCCTTCTCGCCGGCATTCTGTCAAAACAGCAGAGATCTGCTCCACTTCATGTTGCAAAGTTATGATACCGTAAACACAAGTGTGGATGCAGATAGTCGTGTCAGATAGAGCTGAAGGAAAACGTTACTCTGAGAAACCACACAGAAAACTCTGCTGCAGAAAACCGAGGAAAACAAAAACGATTGAGGTCAGAGGTCAGCAAATTTCAAGAACTAAATAATTATACAACAAAATAATAAAAAAAAAAACAACCCACAATATCAAGTTTGGGTGAATTATTAAAGTCAACAAACATTTATGTCAAGTTTTATGTTTAGGTTTTGGAGCAAAAAAAAAACCCCATATATATATATATATCTATATATATATATATATATATATATATATAGATATATATATATATCTATGTTAGCCATCATCATAGTGGATAAACAACAGAGGAAAGCCGTTGTGGTAGATGTAGCAATACCAAGCGATTGCAACATCAGGAAAAAGGAGCACGAGAAACTGGAGAAATACCAGGGCCTCAGGGAGGAACTGGAGAGGGCCTGGAAGGTGAAGACCACAGTGGTGCCTGTGGTCATCGGGGCCCTCGGGGCAGTCACCCCCAAACTGGAGCAGTGGCTACAACAGATCCCAGGAACAACATCAGACATCTCAGTCCAGAAATGTGCAGGACCCTCAAGCTCCCAGGCCTCTGGTAGAGGATATATAGATCTATATCTATAGATATAGATCTATATCTATCTATCCTCTGGTAGAGGACCCGAGCTCAGAGGATCTATAGATATATATCTATGGATATAGATATATATCTATATCCCGAGCTCAGAGGATAAGAACCACCGCGGTGGGTGAGAAGGGAATGTTTTTTTATGTATATATCAGTGAAACTAATCAAAGGACTTAGTTTGACTGTAATAATAAAAAAATGAAATATTCCTTGTTGTTCAGTCATGTGAGGAGATTTAACCGTTTTGCTTCCAGAGCAAAATTCCTCATTTCTTCAGGCAGATGTTCAACTTTCCCACCTGCTGAAAATCTAAAGTCAGATTTTCTTGCTCTGGTTTCTGATCCTTTTTAATCCGGCTGCTCATGTAGTTTTCATGGTGCTGAAATCTGCAGCTGCAGGAAGGGAAGCAGGAGATCATTGTGCAGAAATATGACATGTAGATTCACAGTTTGATGGAGAACTGACATCATTTGCAAGCAGCAAGATTCGTTTGAGTGAGTCGTGACATGTTGAAGACTGGAAATGGAGAATCCTGCCGTTCGACTCGACAGCAAAACGTTTCCCAAGAGCCGACGGTCCGAGCCTTCTGGGCTGGTTTTGACTAGGCCAATAATGAAGAACTCAAACTGTCGACTTTCCTCTGGGGAGAAATGTTGCACACAGATTGACCCAATGTTGCCTAAAAGCAAGGAGGGATGGATAGATGTTTACACAACTTGACAATAATAGCTGTGCATGATGTGATATTTACAAAGAGTCGTGGTTCTGATCCAGGGTTTCACCAGTGGGCGGTCATCAGACCAACACTTGGCTGCAGTTTCGCCTCATCAGCACAAACATTGAGATGTGTCGTTTAAACTTTGCCTGTTTTTGCCTCCTTCATCGGTTCTGATTGATTTGCTCCGAACTAACAGAAGTGGTGCAGCTGAGCCTGGCGGAGGACCAGCGGATCAGCTCCTCCACCGTAACGGTGGGCCTCAGCGCCGTGCTGACCTGCGCCATCCAGGGGACGCTGCGCCCGCCCATCATCTGGAAGAGGAACGGCATCGTCCTGAACTTCCTGGACCTGGAGGACATCAACGTGAGTCCAAACAGTCGCTGGATGTTTGATTCCTGAGGCCACAAATATTGGTTCTGGGTCCATCGTTCCTCCAATAGCCAATTCATTTCAGCCACTAAATCATTTTCACTCATGTAATTTGAGTTTCAATTAAGAAAGAAAACAAAGTGTTAATATGAACATGGCGTCAAGAACACTTTGATATTTGTTATGAGGATTAATGAGCGCTGCTTCAATCTAGCAGGTAAACAGCGTTTAAGTCCGAAGCCGTGTGACGTTTCAGTAAATAAACTATAATAATCATAATCACTTCATCATCAGTCACACAGATCAGCCGACCAATCAATCAGGTTTATTTCTGTGCAGCTTTACATCAGAAAACACAAAGTTCTGTCATCAAAATGTTTCATCACATCAAATCTAACCAGTTTCATGAAGAGGAACTCGGTGTTTCGGCTGTTTTTCAGTTTTCTGGAAGTTTGTTCCAGATTAAGGTGAATAGAAGCTGAAAGCTGCTTCTCCATGTTTGATAGATCTGGAAGGTTGATCAGCAGCAGCAGATCTTTAATCTTTAATTCAGTGATTTATAAACGACCAGCAGGAATTTAAAGACTCTCAGTGAAGGACTGGAGAACCGGGCGGTGTAGAACCGGGCGGTGTAGAACCGGGTGGTGTGGAACCGGGTGGTGTTGAACCGGGCGGTGTAGAACCAGGCGGTGTGGAACCGGGTGGTGTTTTACAGGGCGGTGTAGAACCAGACGGTGTCTCCATCCTCCTGGTTCTAGTCAGAACTCCAGCTGCAGGTTCTGTCGGTTTGTCATCAGACCTGCTGCTGCCTGCATGAGTTTGAATTATGTTTCATAATCACCACATAAAATCCATTGAACCTTCAGATAAAACCTTCACTTCGTGTTTCTGTTCTGCCTAATTAATATCTGGATGATTTTAGCAGCAACAGGCTGCTGGGCGTCTCCTCAGGTTTACATTAAAATAAACTAATTACAGCCCTTTTGTGAAATGCAAAATGGAAAATTATGATGCTGAACAATCCTGAGTATCTCAGCTGATTCATTCTCACATCTTTACTTTGTGTTTTAAGTTTGCACAATTCATGTTCCTGCAGACAAAAGCAAAGTGGTTGTCTTCCTTCAGCTCCGCTATTCAGCTGCAGGAAGACTAATTACTAGAAAACGAACAACCGAGTGGAAATAAGAGAACAGTGATTGCCGAGCGTCCTCCATGAAACGGTACGATTAATGTGAGCTCTGCGTTAATGAACGGCTTCTGTTTGGGTGGAGGCTCAGCAGCGCGGCTCCATCCAGCCGCTTCACCATGTGCTGATTGCAAGTTAACGAGCAGCATGTTGGTCTGCTGGGTGACGAGCAGAAACAGCCTCACATGTTGGGCTGCGACTGCAGCGGGGAAGTCGCCCAGCTGCAGCTCTGCGCCGCACTCAGACCTGGACCGGAGCGACGGCTGCAGAACAAAACACCCGAATTAATGTTTGGCTGCACGGATCCGCTGCAGGAAACAGAAGGAAAATATGCAGATAAATCATATTAGTCTTCAAAAAAACCTCTAATTCACGTGGATGTGATAAAAGTTTCATTCATCGGATTTTTACACTCAGGACAAATGAAAAATGTCATTTAACAGAAAATAGATTCTGCATTATTACTAATGAAAGCACAGGTAGGTTTGTGCAGAAACTGAATGCAATGTGCTGAACTTCAGTTGATGTTCTCATATGTTCTTCAGATAGAATAAAAGATATTTTCAGCTGTAAAACAAAGAATAACCTCTGGCTCATTTCTGTTCCCTTGATTCTTCATTCACTGTCATCTTACAGCACAGAAACAGCAGAATCACAGCCAGTAGATTTCATCTAGTTTCTGTGAAAACAAGAGAAAATTAACTTTTCACCAAGATTTAAATCAACAGTTCATTACTGTTGATGAACAAACAAAATAATATTTTTATTAAAATAATCTGGATCGAGAACTTTCTCTTCAATATTTGGGGATTCTGGTTTTAATAAAGCTCCTATTTCTTGTTATTAATGTGGTTTTATTGTTAGTGTATTTAGGAATTTGTTGGAGAAATGAGACCAAACGGCTGTGAGGTTTTGTGTTTTTACGGTTTTTAAGGTTAGATGTGGGATCCATCAGATCCGAGCGACAGCAGAGAGTTTAATGCTTTAATTCACGCTAACCTGCAGCAGGAAGTCGCTGCTGATTGGCTCTCCTGCACCAGCAGCTCTGGCTCCATTCATCAGCCTAATGGGCTTTATATTTTTAACCCTTGCCATTTATCAGACTGCGGCAGCGTCATGAGGGGAGAGCAGGATCAAATCCCCAAATGCTTGCTTCAGCTCAACAGGGAAACCCTTGATTCATGGTTTGTCTTCCTTCCCCATCACTCTTTCTCTCCCCTGTCTCTTCCCATCATCCCCTGCTGTTGCGGTCCTCCTCTTCGCGCCGCTCTCTGCAGTCTATCAAGCTGCCTGCGTTTCCAGCGGCTCCCTGTGGATCTGCTGCACCCAATTCTTCTCCAGTCTCGCTCCCTTTCCCATCTCCACCAGTCCTAACTCCTCTCTTCCGTCTCTTCCTGGTGCTGCAGGACTTTGGGGACGACGGCTCGCTGTACATCACCAAGGTGACAACAATACACATGGGGAACTACAGCTGCCATGCCTATGGCTACGAAGACCTCTATCAGACTCATGTGCTGCAGGTGAATGGTCAGTAGTGGCTCATTTCTCTCCTAAAATTCCAGAAGAAATGCTAAAAACATTTGTCCTTGTCCTACTTTGTGGATGCTAGAAAAAAAAAAAACTTTTGTTTTGTTGCATTTCAAATAAAAATGGAACAACAAACTTTGGGGACGTCTGGAGAAGCCTGTACATGTGAAACCCTTAACAAATGTTTCACATAGTCAGCATGTCAGAGACGTGACGGAGACTTTCATGTTTTCATATTTACTTTCAAAAGAAAACAGTCTGAATTTCTCACTTCCAGCTCTTCAAAATAAAACCACGCATTGCGTGATTAATTCAGATAAACCAGCTGAGTTCAACTAGTCTATGTGTTAGCTTAGCTAATAGCAGCGTTAGCTAGTCTGCCACCGCTGTGTTAGCTTAGCTAATAGCAGCATTAGCTAGTCTGCCACCGCTGTGTTAGCTTAGCTAATAGCAGCATTAGCTAGTCTGCCACCGCTGTGTTAGCTTAGCTAATAGCAGCGTTAGCTAGTCTGCCACCGCTAAACATCAAGCCTATAATCATCACCAACTGAATGTCTGTGTGGGAAATGTTTGAGTGTTTTTTGGTGTTGAATCCTAAGTGGCTTTGTTGTCAGTTGCTATGGCAACGGGTCTGGCGTAGCGCAGCCGACGAAGCAACAAAAGTGTTTTTGCTTTATTCTGCGTTATTTTTCCCTTTCCCAGCCCTGACCGTTATTAATCTCTACATCTTCAGGTTTCGGTAATAAACTCCAACCGTTTACTAGTTAACCAAATGAACTAAACGACATTAACTAGTAACCGGTAGAACCGTTAACTAGTTAGCAGTTAACTAGTTAGCAGTTAACTGGCTAGCGGTTAACTAGTTAGCGGTTAACTAGTTAGCGGTTAACTAGTTAGCGGTTAACTAGTTAGCGGTTAGGTGGCTAGCGGTTAACTAGTTAGCGGTTAGGTGGCTAAAGGAAACGGCGCTATGGATGCACAGAAGTTGATGGTCTTTTTGCCCTTCAGGGTCGAACGCAGGAAATTTCTGAATATAAACAATAACATGCTGTAGTTTCACTGGTGTAAATAATTAATTGAAATAAATAATTTTACAGTAGTTAGTAACCGCTCTTGCATATAAAATATTAGATCTGATCATTAAAAGCTTCTCCTTTTGAAGATCAAATCCACAGGATATTTTATTTTTCAGAAAATCCACAAACAAACTGAGCTGGTAGAAAAATCAGAACAGTTTCAGATCTCTGACCTGCTCAACCCCTGATTAAAGACTTTTCAATAAGAAATATGTGATTGTTTGGTTTTTCTGCCCACTAAATAAATTAAGCAAATTAATAAGAAACAGATTTTCTTCTTATGCTTCAGAGTGGAAAGGAGCCGTGCAGTCAGAGTCTGGGGAGGCGTTATCAGCAGAGGGCAATTACCAAATGTTTGCTTTGGGTATTCAGGGTATTTGAAAAAAAATAGGAGGAGGTGAGATAAGGTGGAATGGAGTGGAGCCCAGTGCCACATTAGACTAAGTGGGCGGTTTGCATCCTGCTTCGCCATTAAAGCAATCTGTTCGCTGAGGAGAATGACAATGCTGCAGCTTCAGCTTCCCTAAGTACACAGAACTGCAGTGTAAAACTCTGCTCTATATTATTTTAGCACTTACGAGTGAGACGCCGTCGCTGCTGGAAATGTGTTTGCACCATAAAGTAACACCTAATAAACACTGAAAAGGAGTTGTAAAGTACAGCTTCCATCCCAGTAAACAACAGTAGTTTTAAGAGCCAAAACTTGCAGGAGGATCTTTTTGAATCGCGGCCATTTGTGGCCGATTTCCTTCTTTAGGAAGAGGAAGCGACGAGTCCTTCGCGCCGGCGCTGGTGTTTCTGCTTTCACTGAGTCAACAGGCTGAAGCTGCAACAGCTGGACATAAGTACTGAATATCGCCACACGATTTGGTCGAGTTTCTAGAGTCTCTTACTTGTGTCCAAACTAAGAGACTTTTATTTTTAGTGACTAAAAATAACTAATGATCATCAGATTTAGTGAGGTTAAAGGTCACGGTGATGAAGGCTCTTCAACATAACAGCAGCAGGTTTGCATCAGCGTCGAACTGCATCCCACCTGTAAACTATTACCTCATATTTCCTGTGACTTTCAACTCCTCAGCATTGATTGGCCCTCGTCCCCCCAGAGGATGCAGTAAGTGGCAGAGCCGTCCAGCATCTATTTCACGCAGGCCCAGCGCCGTAATAACGGACGGCCCCCCAGAGCGTCGCATTCTTGTTATTTGTGAATATATTTCATGGCGGGTTGAGATAAATTTCTCTCTCCGTCGTAGCGTGTGGCTGTTTGTGTTTTTTATCCCCTGGGATTTGCGGCCCACCGTGAAACGGGACGTAATCATGGCTTCGCCCGTCCCTGTGTGCCCAGTCCCTCCGGTGATCCTGGTTTACCCGGAGACGCAGGCGCAGGAGCCCGGCGTGTCGGCCAGCCTGCACTGCCACGCCGACGGCATCCCCGACCCCAAGCTGCTCTGGCTGAAGAACGGCATGGATCTGCAGCTCAGCGCCTCCAATCAGCTCGCCCTCATAGGTGAGAGGCTGCAGCGCAGCGGCACAAGACACTATCAGTCAATTTATCAATCAATCAATCAATTTATCAATCGATTGATCGATCTTTTCCATTTGCATGTCGTTTTTCTCTTTTCTACCAAGAACTGGACTGTAAAAGTTTTCTGTCTGATGTTTTGATCTTAACTAACAGAAACTTCCAAATTCATTTTGTTCATTTTGGATATTTAAATGTTTTGCAGCTGCAGCGTTTAAAGTTTATTAGAACTTAAAGTTTATCAGAATTTAATGTTTATATTTCAGAATGTTTTCCTGCATATTTTTATTATTGAAAAACAACAACATTATTGTTTATTGCAGTAACTTCTGGGACATTTTATCCAGCAAGGTTTGTTATCAAGACAAATTTTTTCCTCGGTGTCCAAGCTGTGGTTCGGGGGCCGTAAGCGGCCCGCCAAACAACTTTGTCTTGATCAGTTCCAGAAAAGCTTCAAAATGACTTTGCTGGTTCAGGCAGTTAAAATTAATGTCGGTAAAATTTTCACTGATGGGGGAAGAAAAGATCAATTAAATTTCCTTTTCCTTTAATTTATGATCAGCAGAAACATCCAGAGGCTTTGACTGAAATCCAGAGCAGCAAACTGCTGTTAAAAAGACACAAAGCTGCTTCCTTATGGCCTCGTTCTCATTAAGGAGTTTATTTGCAGAGTGGGGGTCGTTACCGTTGGTTACAGCCTCTCATCAGCCCTCTGACACTGGGAGCTTCGTCTGGTTCATAAACCAGCAGAGTTTACAGATTAACCACCAGAACCAGAACCAGAACCAGGTTCTCTGCATGCAGCAATTAGACTGAATCATAATACAGATGATTTCAAGATGATAACCCAATAGATCAATAAATAATATTTAGTAGATGATACTTTTTGGGGGCTTTATTGAATACATTGTGATATAATCTGAATTTAATTTATTAATAAATATAAAACCCTGTATTTAAAAATATATACTAATATATTCTAGATATATGTATATTTAAAAATATAGTTATATTTTTTAATATTAAATTTAAATTATATTAGAATTTGTAATATATTAATATGAATTTAATGTATTTATAAATATTTATTAATGTATAATTGAAAATATATTAAGTTAAAAAATCATTTGCATTTGATATATTGTGAAATATTCAAAAATGCTTTCGGTATTTTGAAGCGTTATTTTACAACTTAAAGTATTTATAACACAAAAATGGAGCCTGACTTTGTAAATATGAGCATAAAAGAATAAATGATGGAGAGTAGAAGGATCCGTGTTTTATTGGATCCGCCTTTAATGTTTCTGCAGAAAGTGACCTGTGAGCAGCTGCAGGTCGGAGCAGCGGATCGGGCTCCAGCTGCACAAAAAGCTTCTGCAAAAATCACTTTGACTTTGATGATGGATTTTTGTCTTCAATCTACATCACCTGCTTCTATAGAGCCAGAACAATGCAGAGCTGTTCAGCATGAAGGAGTTTTGCTCTGATGCTCCTGCAGTTCATTCTTATGATTTTAGCTCCTGATTCTGGGAATCAAACCAGCAGCTGCATTGATCCAAATGAGGCTTTTTGATTTGAATTCACTGCAATCCGATGGCAGAGCAGCAGTGACTCATGGTGTGAGCATGAAGTCACTTTGCAGCCATGAGACCATTGACCTGTTTCCTCCTGTGCACCGTGACGTTGGAGCTGGTGTTTCTGGGTAATCGTTTCCCATGAACTGCCTCATGTCACCATGATGAACATGAGGCAGAAGATCTGCTGCATGTGGCCAAACACACGCTGCAACCAGCACCAGCATTTATTTCAGCCATAACACGATAAACCTCAGATGTGATTTAAATGTTCTGCTGTTCTGGGAAATGTTGAATCCCGAAACATGTAGTTGGGCTGTTGCTATGGCAACGAGTCTGCAGGTAGCATCGCCGAGACTGAAAGCGGAAAAAAGTGTTTCTGAGTTAATTCACGTTTTTCCTGCGTTATTTTCCTCTGCATTAAACGAGCCGCGGCTTCATCTGCAGGTTTCATGTATCAACGGTTCTGCAGAACCGAAGAACCGACCAGAACCTGCAGTTTATTGTTTGCTTTCTGTATTTGCTCTCCTGCCAGCCAACGGCAGCGAACTCTTCATCGCCAGCGTCCGTTACGAAGACACCGGCGCTTACACATGCATCGCCAAGAACGAGGTGGGAGTGGACGAAGACATCTCCTCTCTGTTTGTGGAAGATTCAGCCAAGAAAACACGCAAGTCCCACTTTATTCCGTTCACCGCTCAGATACCAAACCCGTTTCCACAAACGGTTCTGCCGCGTTGAGCTGCTGCTGCTTCTTTATTTGACCCGGTCGCCCCGTTGAGACCTGGGCGTCATTTCAAATAAATAAAATAAACGACGCAACGCAGCATAAAATAAGAAAACATGAAAATAAAAGTTTTTATGACCCAAAAGTAAAACAGGACGGGTTTCTCTGATCCATTTGTTTTTCCTGATGTGATAAAATGATTTGGAGCCAAAAGCAGAAACCAATAAAACAAAAATCCACATGTCAACAATTATTTACTGATTAAAAAGCAATAAATGTGAGATTGTAGTTTAATGCATCCAGTTTTTAGAAAAGCTTCAATGTTTTTTCTGTTTTTGACCTTTTTTAAAGTATTAAGCCCTGAATATAAATACTGCAGCAGTGAACTAAACTAGTTTAATGATCTGGAGGTTTTCCAAGCTTTGGGTTTTAGTTTTATTGCTTCAAAGCTCCTGGAGGTTTTATGTTTGTAAACTGAGATTTTAAGGTATTGCAGGTGATTTATGGGGATTAAATTATTATTTTAGTTGAGCTTTTATCAGCCAATAAGAATCAGACAATGAACAAAATACAAACTGAACAATTTTATGTTTCTAATCTGCAAATCTTTAACTTCTTGAGATTATCTGACGTTTTACAGAATATTTCAGAAACAGTTTTTATTCCTTTCCATTCCACTGAGGATTTTATTCATGTTTATTTACATCTTTTTATGATTTTATTTGAAGGATTATACAACAGTGATGCATAAATTTGAAACGTATTTTTACATTTTTCCAGCATGTTGAGCCTGACATGTTTTTATCAACCTGTTTTCCCACATTTCATCAAATCCTATAAATACCAGAAGAAATGGTGCTGAATTTGCTAATCAATATTGATGCCATTATTTTACTGATTTCTGCTGAGGTTTGAGTTCAGATGTTTAACTTTATAGATAAAATACATCAATTCATTTAGATTTGAAAAAACAAAGTCATATTTTTATTCCATCCTTGAAAGAGTTAAAAAGAAAAAGAAGAGATTTATTTATTTATTGTCATGACGAATGTTTGAGAATCAGGTTCCTGGAAATAATTTGAAGCTTTGAAAAAATGTTTTCACTGAATATTTTCCTTTTATTTTTAACCCTGTAGAATCTGCAGCTCAGAAATGCAAATGTACATTTTAATCCCCGTCGAACACGTTGACATAACATCAGATCACGATGCCGTCATTTACAGAGCAATAATTGATTTATCTATGAAACCCTTTTCATCTGCATTCACAAAACTCTTAAGATCATAGAGACGTAAAGACAAAAGGCATAAAAGGTCAATGGAAATAAACACATGAAAGAAGCCGGTATGAGAACATATGCAAATAGGCAGCTGCTAAATCCAGATGAAACGAAGGTCTGAAAGAAACAGATTCTCTTTTGAGTGTCTTTTAAAGAACTGAGTGATTAAAGCAGATTAAAGCTGCAGACGAGCAAATCGTGATTCTGAGCGAATCGACGTGAAGCTGCAGGTAAACCAGAGTGATGCATGAAGCGGGATGTGATGGATCTGGCTGCAGCGTTTATATGACGGCTGCTTTTGGCATTATGTTAAGAAACGTTATTATAAAATAGATTCTGGAGCAGATTCAGATGGATTGATTTCCAAAGCAAGTTTCCAGTTGCTGGTTTCACTGCATTGAATCCTGCAGCACGTCTAAAAACGAATAAAACCCTGGAAAAAAAAACCATGAATTTGGGAAAATACTCAGTTTCTCAGAAGATGATTTAAAATGTCAGTTTATCCATAAAAGCTTCAAATTTTACCAAGAACTTTTTTTTAATAAACCATAAGAAACCCTGTCAGGATCTGAACCAACGTCCATCTCAGCCGACTCAAACAAAATGAGAAATGAAATGTTTACGGAAATGTGATGTTTTGTCTTTATTTATGTTTTATGGTTCCCACTGATCCGACTGGAAAATACTGTTTTTTGCCAATATTTCTTTTGAGGAGATTTCATCACTTTTATGAGATGATGTTCGGTGCTTAGAGAGATTTAATTAGACATTTAATTAAACTGAAAAACTGTCTGCATGTCTCCACTAAGGAAAATAATAATCTTCAGGGTTGGAGGAAAACGCGGCCTGTCAACACCAGTGAGGAACAATTTGCAGCTGCAGCAAATGTGTAAGCTAAGATTAATTAATGTTTTTCTTGCTTTTCTCTCTTTTCTTCTCTGCAGTTGCAAACATCCTTTGGAGAGAAGAAGGTAATGCATTATCAGTTCTTAAAATATCTTCTTTTCTTTGTGCACTTGAAATTGTTGCAGGCTTGTTTTGAGGGGTCAGCAGATTTCCTGACCTAAAGGCCCACAAAGTCGTTTCCTGCAGGAACCGACCAGCAGCAGAACCTGGAGGATCAGAGCTTTTACTGTCATACATTTGAAGGAAAAAAAGGAAACAATCCATATTTTATGGCGGATCCAGTTTTGTGGTTTTCCTTTATAAATATATTTGATGTGATTTCGGTTGAATAAGTTGGAAAGCATCACAATAAACTTTAGTTTGTAATCTTTTTCTATTTATTTGAGACTTTTCCCCTCGCCTCTCGCCCGGAACGCCACTCCCGACCCCGTTAGGGAGAAGGGTGACGGAAGCTGTTGCCTTGCAGCAGGAAGGTCCTGGGTTCGATTCCCGGCCCCGGGGTCTTTCTGCACGGAGTTTGCATGTTCTCCCTGTGCATGCGTGGGTTCTCTCCGGGTTCTCCGGCTTCCTCCCACAGTCCAAAAACATGACTGTCAGGTTGATTGGCCTTCCCAAATTCTCCCTAGTGTGTGTGTATGTGTGTGTGTGAGTGTGTGTGTGTGGTTGTTTGTCCTGTTTGTCTCTCTGTGTTGCCCTGTGACAGACTGGCGACCTGTCCAGGTGACCCCGCCTCTCGCCCGGAACGCAGCTGGAGAGGAACCAGCAACTCCCGACCCCGTTAGGGAGAAGGGTGACGGAAAATGGATGGATGGATGGATGAGACTTTTCCAAAACTTTACTAACAAAAGTGTTTGAAATGCTGACGTTGCAAAGTTCATACGACGTGCAGCTCCGTCATTAAACCAGCAGCGTGAGGCTCCGCCCCCTAAGAGTCACAGTTGTTGCTAAGCAACATGTCAGACGCGTCACGTTGAGGCTGTGAGCTCAGCTGTTGGATGTATTCCCCGTTAATGCAGTTAAAGGTTCATCTTGTTGTGGAATATGAACATGTGGAGCGCTTCTGCTGCGACGCCATCTTGGATGTTTTCTGAGGCGGCGTGTTCGTTTCGTCACGGCAACTGATGAGAAGAATCGTTACAGCGAAACGACTCCAGGGAATTGAACCTGGATTCCCATCCTGATACAGCAGCATGTCAGCCCAGCATCACTCACAGACCACCTGACCTTAAGCTCCGCCCACAACGACTCATCTGACTCATGTCTTTGCTCCTCTGATGTGAAAGGTGGCGCTGTTTCGTAAAAGTGAAACTGGCAGAAATAAAACCGCAAACAAGTCAATTCGGGACGTTTTTGAATTTATGGATTCTAAGCTTTCAATGTTGGAAATCCAAACACTACAAGTGTTGTGTGCGTTAATAATATTTTAAGATTATTTACAATTATAAACGTAATAACAGAAAAATAGACTTGGGTTGGTTTGGCAAAAACAAACATTTTCTTTAAACCAGCAGAGACCAACGTGAATCATTTTATTTTATGTTAAGATGCAGTTAGTCAGCAGGGGGCGCAACGCTGATCTACATGGATCTACATAGATCTGCATGGATCTATGTAACATCAAAAGTTCTGCTTTCCTCTGGTATCTTCAGCTTTTCTTTTTAGTGACCTGGTTTCATTTTGAACATGATGCTTTGGTAAACTAGCTGCAGCTCAAGCAGCTAAATAAACTTGTTTATGCTCAGTCCTGATGGACCACTAGGGGGCGCCTGCAGAAAGACTGCGATACAGAATGACGTCGAGGAGCGGTTTTGTCAATCGGCTGGTTTTCCTGGATCTGTGGCGTTTGGTGCCTCCAGCGCAGAGCTTGATCCTCTGGTTGCGTCCAGGCGGGTCGCTGACAGCAGCTTGTGAAGGCCTGCACGCCGCCGCAGCCTGAGCTTATAATAGCTCGCTAACAGGAGCCTCACTGAGTCCCTCTGAAATTGAAATGTCCATCACAAATGGCAGATTTGACAAGAGTGGCATTTAGAGTGGCTCAGACTGCATTTGTTCTTCTTAAGGCGACATTTTGACAACATTTCCTTTCTTGTCCTGCTGTAGGGCTGAGTGTGGGAAACATGTTCTACGTGTTTTCTGATGAAGGCATCACCGTCCTGCAGCCCAGCGAATGTGAAATACGGCGACACCTGAAGCGGACAGAGAGGATCGTCGCCACCTACGTATGAACATCTGAACCATGAACAGCTTTCATGCCAACGCAACGCTTGCAAAACTGTTTAGATCCCAAAGGGAAGCTGCATGTTGCTCATTTGTGAACAAACTAAAGAGGCGAAGTCTGGATGTGTTTCAGTTACTGCTGTGAAACTGGGACGATTTTCTCCTTTCTAAAGAAAGGAACAAATACATGCCAGATGCCAGACTCTCCTTGCTCAGAAAAAGGAAGCATCACCAAATGCCTTAAACGCTTCAAGCATCCGATGCGTCATAAAGGTCCAAGATTCTTGTTTTCCAGAGGAAAACTGTGTTTTCGGAGTGTAATGGTGTTAAGGATCAATGTAAACGCAGTAAGTCATGTGGCGTTCAGTTCCTGCTAAACAGCCGTCTCTCTACCTGGCGGCGGCACCGGCGCCGGACTCACCTGAACCCGGATGGTGCTCTGTGTCCGGCTTCTCTGGGCTTTGTGGGTTAGAAAACCTGGAGTTTGAGTTTAAATCTGAATTAAAGTTTCTGAGTGGATCAGAAAAGCTCCGGAAGGGTTTTAAAGATTCTGCCTGATGATTCATTATTTTTATATTAGCAACTATCAAAAGCATCATCATTGCAACACGTCAAGTGGAAGGAAATGAGATCTTCTATTTCTGGTCAAAGTGAAAAGTCGTCTGGTTGATGATGGAAAACCTTAATTATCAGGAACTTGGTGGTTTTGAATGCTCGTGTATTAAGATACTCTAATCCACAGCTACTTGGTAAGATTTTGTGTTTTTCAGTGATCGGTTGTGATGCCTGTGGCTCTCCTGCAGCAGTCTGTGTTCCAGTGGTCCTTCATTGAGAAGCAGAATCAGTTTAAATCGTTTGTGATTTTGACAGGAAAGATGTGAAAGATTCATACTAACAGTAAAAGTACTGCAACCAGCTAGCGATGCTAACGTTACGATTTGGTTACAAAAATATTTCTTAGAGCAAAACTAAAGGTTCATTCCGCTGTTTAAATAATCTGGACTGCCGTTAGTTTGATTAAAATACACGTTTTAATCATAAAATAGTTTTAGTTTTGCTGCACAGGAATGTTTTTACAGCCCAAAACTTTCTGCTCCCTTTTTCTTTTCTGACGACTTTTTCCTTGGTTTCACGTCAGGTCAAGGGTCAATGTTTGTACTGGTGGCATAAAGCGATAACTGAACTCTGCAGCTCCTCTGAAACTTGAATTGTCTGTCTTGTGAAACGGACTGAATCACTCGTTTCATCCTGCTGTCCTCCTCAGGAGGAGATGTGTCCTAAAGGTGAGGGCGTGACCCCGCAGCGCTGCGTTTGGTCCTCGGCCGTCAACGTCAGGGAGAAGTACATCTACGTGACGCAGCCGCTGCAGAGCCGGCTGCTGGTCGTCGACATCCAGGCCCAGAAAGTGGTTCAGGTGAGCAGCTGTATCTACCTGCCTCATGAACACGTCGGTAACTTTTCATATTTTATTTTTATTTGAGTCAAATTTCTGGATTTTCTTCCCACTGAATGAAAATCAAACATGTTTGAACCAGAAAGCCACCAAACGCTCAAACCTGCAGTTTTTCTTTAAGGTTTTAGTTTTTTATTCAAACTGATTTGGAAACATTTTATTTTGCCTGATTTTGTTATTTTTTATATTAATATGAATTATTATCATTTTTGTTCATAAAATACCAAAATTTTCACTAAATGTAACATTTGGATGTAATTTTTAAATGATAAGTTGATCAGTTACTTTTTACCAAACACTGTTTTACTCTTTAGTTTTTACTTTTACTGGAGGGAAACATGTTCAAATAGTTTTAATATTGTTTTACACTGATTGAGTGGTTTGGTTGTTAGTGCTAAGCTAACAGCGTTAGCCTCATAACTGGCAGCAGCAGGAGTTTGTAACGTGCACAGACTGCAGCATGCTGGGTAATGGATCGGATCCATCGGCTGTCCAAAGCTTGAAATATTGTTTTAATAACCGAGCTGTGCTTTAAAAACGTCCCAGATCTGCTGCCGTTGTCTTCCTGGTTTACTCTCTAATACTCTCTGCAAACCTCTGGAGGAGCTGCATTTCTGCAGCGTTTCTGCAGTTTCTGCTGCGTTTCTGCAGCGTTTTTCCTGCATTTCTGCAGTTTCTCCTGCATTTCTGCAGTTTCTGCTGCGTTTCTGCAGTTTCTGCAGCGTTTCTGCAGTTTCTCCTTATCTGGAATCAGTTGGTTTGATGGTCATGAACTTTTGTTGCTTTATTGCATAAAATACAAATAATCTCTGAAGTTTGTGTTTGTAATGACAAAATCTGGAAAAGTTCAAGATTTATTCATTTATTTAGAAAATTTCTGCAAAAACACAAAATCTTCCAAAGTGTTTTTGGTTCATTTAGAGCAAATATCTTAATGCACTTGAAATCAGAGAAAACTTGTTTACAAGCAACTTTTCAGCTTGTTGAGTCAATGAATCTGTAATATTGATGACAAACGTCTGTTTCTAATGGCAGATTATTTTATTACAAATATTTTGTTAAGCTCATGGTTATTGCTTAAAATAAAAATTAAAAAAAGTTCATTTTTCTTTATTTTCACTAGAAACTGGACAAAAATGCTTCAGATTTAGTGTTTTTGCAGTGTGCCCTTTGACCCCTGACCTCAGCTGAAATAAGAAATCAGACGTTATATGCACATGTTTCCATGCGTGTTGTCTGGGCCACATGCAGGTTAGATAAATCAGGCTTCCTGCGGCGTGGTGCTGCCCAGGTGGGTGCCGCTGCGCTGCCATTTATCTTACCTGTAACGGCTGTTTAGAGCCCGATTCCCTCAGGGCCCCTCCGAGGGTCAGCCTCATTTATACTGAGGAGCAGGACGAGAGGAAATTGGCCCGACTGAAGGAGGAGGGAGAGGAGGAAGGATATTAGCTGGAAGGAAGAGGGAGAACCTGCTGTGCAGGCAGCAGAGCAGCAACGTCGTTATAAACGGCCTCGTCATCCATGTGGGGAAAACGGGACTTAAAGCAGGAGGGATTATGAACTAGTGGCCAGAGACGGGTCAAAGGTCACCCAAACACAAACCCTGCTGCTGAAATGTTGCTCATTTTCAATCTCAGCTTCTGATTTACAACAATTAGAGATTTTTCTTCTTTAAGTTTTGATTTAGTTTTAGGATTTATGGTGATTAAAACATTTAATTGTTCAGACGATTCTTTTCCTTTCCAGTAAAACTGTGAAATGAAACCTGGAGATGAGGCTGTTATTAATGTAGATCGCTGCAGCACAGGGAAAATAACACTAAAACCCACTGCTTTCTCACACTCTGTGTCGGTTGTGCTACAAGGAGACTCGTTACCATAGCAACTGACAACAACGCCACCAATGTATCAGGATTCAACACTCAAACATTTCAGTCAAACAGCAGAACATTCAGTTTTGTTTTCAGGCTCAACGTTTGTTTTGTGATTATTAATAAGTGATCGCTAACAGTGTTAGCTAACAGTGGTGCTAACTGCAGCTGCTACTAGCTAGGCTAACACAGCAGCGCTAGGTTAGCTCATTTGATCATCTGCTCTACTGATGATGATGCTAATCATCGTCAGCTTGCAGCTTTCTGAGGATCTTGCATTCATGATGTCACTGCATTGTCTTTGAGTTCTTATTTTTACTTTGATACGCTGTGAAATATTAACACCATTGTGTTTATTTTTGAATGTATTCACGGTTCTGCATGTTTCAATAATCCCGAGTTCTTTGATTAAATTATAATCAGATCAAAGTGAGCTTCTAATTTAACAGATATAATAATAGTTCTGTAGAGGAAGGAGAAAGGCAGCGCTGTGGCACATATGTCCATAAAGATGTTTTCCTGACACTTTGCCTCAACCTTTCTCATCCTGTGACCCACCAGCTGCCCACTTTCCTGTTTTACTCCATCAAACAGTGGAAAACCACTTTCCCATCCTTCATTGGCCTTTCTGAGCGCTGCGGCTCCGCCTGGCTGGCCTCTGGCTGCAGAGGGTTAATGCATCCTCCTTTCTTGCTCCGCTTTCTTCTCCCTTCTGGTCTCTCAGGGCACAAAACACTTCTTTCAAAAATGTCCCTCACAAGCAGAGAGGAGACGGCAGAATCCATGACCAGAACATTTTAAAAAGGAGATTTTGCAAAATTCACATCTTGTACATTTTTTCTAATTCCATTTAAATCTCAGCTGCTTCTGAAAACAGAACAAATAAAACAAAACAGCCACTTATTGGCAATATGTTAATATTTGTTGGTGCCTGGAAAATGAGCCATTTCAAAAACTTGAATGTAAGGCAGTCACTCACCGTTACCTAGCAACCGCAGCAGAGCCCGCCCCTCCATCACCTAGCAACCAGCACGGTTAGTCAGCTGGTTTTCCCACTGTATGCACTGTACAATGGCTGCTGGAAAGACATCCAGAAACCACTAGCTGCATTCTGGTTGTTTGTGTAGGAGGCTCCACTTCTGCTTTTCAAAGGATGCATCATAGTTCATCTGTTAGCAGCCATTTTGTCGTGTGAAAGTAAAGGTTGAGTTGGGGGCGTGGCCAGCAGCTTGTTTGGATTTAAAGTGACAGAGGCAGAACTGAGCCGATGGAAATCTCTTTAAGGATGAAGATGTGTAGATCGACCCCGACCTGCTCAGTAGGTCAGCTCTAAGTTCCTGCTCCATCGTTTCCAACACGCTGGCTCTTAAGTGGTGGACTGGCTCCCAGGCTGCAGTATTGAGGGCCCGGCCTCAGCGTTACCTTTGCTCCCATCACACTAAAATACGATGAGCGTCCAGCTTCTCCTCAAAGCGTTCATAGACTCACGCTGAGTTGACACTCGGCTGACCGGAGCGGAGCAGAGGGCTGCACCCCCCATTACTGACAGCAGAGCTGCTGGTGAGCGTGTCAGCAGCTCTCCGCCCGCCGGCCGGCGCCGGCGCCGCACACAGAGTAATGGATTGTGTTATTCCTTGTTGTTGACATTGCAGCAGATCTGAGGTCGAGTTTATTCCCTCACCTCGCCGATCCCTCCATGTTCTTTCCTCTCCTGCTTTATTGTGTGTTTTGTCGATTCTTGCTCATGTGGCGATTCAGGCAGAATCGTTAAAGCGTCTCCAGCAGCGAACACAACTTACACTGCAGCTCTGTTTCTGCTTTGCATCTCATCGTTTCCCGACGCAGGAACGCCTCTGCTGACTCGAAAGCTGTTGTTCATTCACGGTTCATGCAAAGGTTATCCCAGCTGGTGTTGGCTTTATCAACGGATCCAAAGCATATTGGTTATTAGTTTGCACTGAATCCAACATTAAATCCGTCCTTACGGCTCCATGCAGCAGGATAATTAAACTGATGATTTCTGAGCGGCTTAAATCCAAAAGGGAAAAATAAAATCTGTAACCTGAGCAAAGGTTTGAGTTCACAGCATTTTAAAAGGCGTCTCTCTGTTAGTTGTATTTAATAGATGAAAGTTGATCTTCAGTATATGAAAGCTTACTGTTTGAATTCATATGTTTTGTTGTTTTTATTCGTTGCTCAGCTGGACAGAAAAAACTGTCCAGCAACAGCAGAAAAAACCCAAACCTGACTTCATGGGCCAAACCTTGTTGTTCCATTGGGATTATTAAAATGTTTTCTCTGGTCGTTTGAAACCACAGAATGCATTTCTTATTGTTTTAAATATTTCATACAGTCTTAACAGAATCTGGTTGGCAAATAAAAGACAAGAGGTCAAAGGTCCAGTAAACCATAGCAGCTGCTAACTTCTGTTCTTTAGCCAGATGTTAATGAGAAGACAGACCTGCTGGACTAGTCTGTAGGGTTTCCTCCAGTAGCACCAGATCTACATTATAATGACTCAGATCAGTGGTCAAATTTAACTTAATTAGAATTAAATTAAATTTGCTCCATATAATAACACTAACTGCACCAGTAATGTTGTTTTGTTACATCATTTTTGCACAAGTATTGACATCTCGTCAAATATCAATCTTCTTTCTTCTACACTTTTGTTTCTCTTTAAATTTTCCGTGATATTTTTTTTTATTCAGAGTAACCTTCTTTTCAAACGGTCATGTAACATAAAAATGCTCAACATTTTCAGATTGAAAAACATTTTAAATCAATGTTAGACTTTTTGTTGGTCTGTGAACTGAAATCCCAGTAAAACACTTTAAAGGCTCTGATGCCTGGAAAATGAGCCATTTCAAAAACTTGAATGTAAGGCAGTCACTCACCGTTACCTAGCAACCGCAGCAGAGCCCGCCCCTCCATCACCTAGCAACCAGCACGGTTAGTCAGCTGGTTTTCCCACTGTATGCACTGTACAATGGCTGCTGGAAAGACATCCAGAAACCACTAGCTGCATTCTGGTTGTTTGTGTAGGAGGCTCCACTTCTGCTTTTCAAAGGATGCATCATAGTTCATCTGTTAGCAGCCATTTTGTCGTGTGAAAGTAAAGGTTGAGATGTGTAAAAATGTTTTTCCAAACAGATTTTTACAGTTTTTATCTGAATTATTGCTGCATTTTTTTCTGGTCTAGTTAAAACATTTCGGCTGTCCCTTCTCCTTTTGACCTCTAGGCGGTGACAACAGACCCGTTTCCTGTGAAGATGCTCTATGATAAATCACATGACCAGGTGTGGATTCTTACCTGGGGCGACATGGATAAAACTCACCCAACACTGCAGGTAAGAGACACATTAATGTTATAATTCACTGGATGCTTATTGATCAGCCATGATCGTTTTAATTTTCCAATACTTTGATCTCAATATGGAAAATATCAAAAGTCCACAAATCTTTGTATTTTGCAATTGTGGTGTTTCAATGAAACGAGATTGAATAAAAATGATGTGGATGTGAACAGCCAATCAGAGGAGCCATCTGTGTTCTCCTCTGGCGATAAGCCCCGCCTACTTGGGAGCGGCTAGGTTTGCGGCGTTTTGTGGAAACTGCAGTTGTTGATTTTTCAGAAGAGCGATGAATTCAACACGTTGCAAAGAAACTAAAGTTTTAATGAACTGTGATGCTGTGAGATCGCAGCCGGAAAAACCAACTACAAACCAAGAAGACTACTTCCTGTTGTCTTCTTTGTGGTTTTCACCAGTAGTAACATCCTGTTACAGTGACATAAATCTATTTGGATACAGCTGAAAAACCACATGATCCAGGAGCTTTTATGTGTTTATGCTTCCATTAAGGAAATACATTTTTGTAATGTCAGTTTGTGAAACGCAGGTATTGATTGCTGCAGCAGCGCTGCTGCCTCGTTTTCACCGCTGTGCAGGCGGCTCAGAGTAAAGGACCCGTTCCTGATAACTAATTGAGCTCAGTTGTGTTTGTGTGATTTAAACGTGATGCGTTGCAGCAGCTAAACTCTCCGTGTTTCAGAGCGGTTAGCAGGAAAACAGCAGCTGCAGATCGGCGCCTGCCGTCCCTTCGGACCGCTGGCGCTGGAGGCTTCACAGATGAGGGATGATCGCAGGTGTGTCTGTGTTTAATCCACCTCAGGGACCAGATGAGGGAGGAGAGCGCCGAGCCGCTGCAGAGGGTCGATGATGGTGTTGTTTTAAAGTTCTGTGTTTGCTGATGGTAATCACTGGAACAAACACAAACATGAGCGTCGCCGTGGAGGGAAGGAGAGAGGGAAGGGGGGAAGGAGGGAAGGGGGGAAAGGAGGGAAGAAGGGAAAGAGGGAAGGAGGGAAGAGGGAAGGAGGGAAGGAGAGAGGGAAGGAAGGGAGGGAGGGAAGGAAGAGGGAGGGAAGAAGGGAAGGAGGGAGAGAGGGAAGGAGGGAGGGATCCCATGGCAGCCGGGTTCTGCTCGGTCTTTGGGGAAGTTCTGTCTGTTTGCTCCAACAAATATGCAGAGTTGATATGCAATCAAATTTATTATGTTTCTGTTTGATCCAATTAGAGATGAATGATTGTTTTATCAGTATAGCTGCTGGTTTTCATGAGTACAGGTGGAAAAATGTGAAGGTGGCGTCATGGTTACAGATGGACACGTTTAGCAGAGATGTGGAAAAAGACTTAAAGTCCATTTAAAACTAAAAATACATTTAAATATTTAGTAAAATCCCTCATTTCAGTGACTGCTACTCCTGCTGTTCATATAAACGTCTTTTAGTCCCAGCTCTCATTTCATTCAAGCTTTGAATAATATTTAAATCTTTAATCTGAGATTATAATGCGCAATATTCATTTTGTGAATCATTTCTTTGGATAGTTCTATGTTTTGAATTGTCATCTCCTTTAAGAAGCACAGACTTTATACTTTTAGTGTAAATCTCAGAAGAACTGATTCTAAACGATGCTCGATTAAAACAAAGACCGTTTATGTTCAGAAATATGTCACAGAAAATAAAACATTAACCCAGTTATAAATCACTTTGTTTACTGGCAGTTAAACTGTTTTCCAAAGGAACTCGCTGACGCTGCAGAGGACAGTCGATCGCATCACATTGAATTTGCAGCCGTCTCTCATTCTGAGCATGTATGTGGTCACAGTGGAAAGAAAAACAGTTTGAACAGAAAATAAACTCCCAGAAAAACCTGATAAAAATAATTTGTTAAATTAGGTTTTAAGTTCAAAGTTACAACAGTAAAAAAAGTATTTAATCTCTTTTTTTCTGGTCTTTAGAATGTTAATGTGAACCCACCTCGTCATGCTGACGGCTTGAGATGAAGCCTGTCAAGTTTCTGTAGTTACTGGGTGTTTGTCTAAAAGGTTTTCACAGTTTCTACTGAGTTACAATCTGTGAGGCCAAACAGGCTGCAAGTCTGAGTGCAGAGTTAAAAAGTACAATTTATTTTTGTTTTTAGCGCTTTTGCTTTGGTTATGTTGGTAAATGATTCTGATTTGATTCAAATATTTTATTCAGACAAAATCATTTCAGCCTCATTTAATCTGAAACAACCAGAGACAGGAAGCGAGAGAGAGACGTTTAGCACAGAAATGTTTTTCATCTCGTTCCTGCAGACCTCCAGAAGTAATGAATAATTAGAGAGCAGGGCATGAATCTATCAAAAAACGCAATTGCATGGAAGCTGCATAATGGATCGCAGGCTACATGGATCACAACGCAAATAAATGTTCTGATGATGTTAATGTCATTTGAAGTGAAAGTAATTGACCCGTTCGGCAGCAGCGATGTGGCTTCGCCTCAGCGGCTCAAACACGTGTGACGGTTTGAGAACCGCGGCTGTGGAAATTCATGTCAGTTTTCCTGAGCAGCTGGGCTTCAGACGGTTCAATAACTCTGAGTAAATATCAGCGGGAGAGTGGTTGTCAATTCATTAAAGACAAGAGGAGAAATCTTCCAGACAGACAGACAGACATGGCCTTTCCAGGCCTGCATGGGAACCGACAGCAGAGGGAAACAATCAGCTCATTTCTAAATGCAGCTATAGTCACACAAAACGCAAAAATAAAAGCAACACAACTGAGTGGAAGAAGGTGCAACAAGGTTTTCTGGTGAAAAGTGTTTGAGTTTGAACAAGAAAACAGGAGAAACAGGAAATAATGGTAGGAAAGACCTCAAGGTCACCTAAAGGTCAGGGTGATAAATGGCCTTAAAAATGAATTACGACTGACTGTACACATCTGCATAAACAGGATTCGGTAAATAAAACTACCTTTCACCCTCCATCATGGCAGCTGCCATAATTTCTCCGTGAATGAGGAACCGGAGAACCGGACAGAGCCACGGAAAACGCTTTTCAGTTTTTTGTGGTTTCTTCTTGTTCAAGTCGAGTTAATTTGTCTGTGAACGTAACTCAGACAGGATTCACAACGGTTCTAAACGGCAAGCTTAGAAACCGAGCCGAACCTCCTGAGTGTTGATCAAATGACCGAATTCACCTGAATTTACGCCACATGGTTCATATCACTGCGTCATGAACAGCGTTTGCCCTGAAACAGCCTTAACAACGTAGTGCCATGCTCAGCAGCTGTTTCCATGCATGCTAGGCTACATGACGTTCTGCAGAGCGTGACGTCACGAGCAAACAACCAATAGAAAACTGACGTTAGGATTAACTGCCTTTTCTCAAAAACAGCAAATTCCTAATAAATATACAGTTGAATAAATGGTCACTGGAACAATTACTTCCTGCCAAACAACTTGTGTTAACCGTTGTTTGGCTAATACAAGTTGCCGTGGTGGTTAAAAGGTGAAAGGTCAAAAGTGACATCCATAAATTCACTAATGGAACAAGAAAATGCTTCCAGTGAATATGTCAAATAGTTGCAATTATAATGTAGTTTGACTGAAATAATGTGGAGAAAAACTAAACTGAGGCCTATGGGAGCCGGTAGCTAATTTTCTTAAGTTACACTTTTAATTTAAGGATCAAAATCTGAGTGTTTTCCTCATAATCCATAATATAATCCATAATGTGGTTTATTGCTTCTCAGGAGCGACAAGAAGAGTAATCCAGTGTGACATGCAATACAAGCGGTAATATAAAAATGCCTTGGAAGATTTATTGAATTTTCTAAATGATGAATTAATAGAACCATTGTTAGGATTAGTATTAAATTTAGAAACATCCAAATCCTGCAGAGTGACTACGCTCCGCTGTGCCAGAACCAAATCCCGTTTGGTTTTGGGTCGGAGTGAAACTCCAGCGGGTCGCTGAGTGGATGAGCTTTAACAAAGGCGCCTGTGGCATTAATGGAGAGCACCTGCAGCACAGCAGCTGCCTAATAATACATGAGTGATTGTAGATTAAACTCATTAACTTCCATCACTGCCACAGCTCTGCAGTGCTGCTAATGACATTTTGTTAACGAGGTTTTTTCTGTCTTTCCTTAAAGTGAAGCCGTGTTCTGTTTCAAAAGGCTGGTTTGTCCAGAGAAATGTAAAAAGAGCCTTTTGTGGGACTGTGGCATTAATAACTTTTTTGTCCACCCAAGAATGAGGCGGGTCCAAAACGTCTGACTTAAGTGGGTTATTTTATCCAATAGAGGCACAAAAGTTGCACAGGTGGTTAAAAGGTAGAACACCCAAAAATATGACTGAAGTCAATCATTTAATATTCAAAAATTACATCATCAGATGGACCAAAATGACAATAATTGATATTAGTAACAAAGAAATAGTCATTTTAAACCAACCGTGAGTCCCCTGTGGGGACAGAAGGACAAACGTCTGCATCCTAAAGGAGACAGCGGCTCAAACTCTTATCAAACACTTTGGTCCGATTTGACTCGGACTTCATGCCCATGATGTGCAGGATGAGTCGTGTTTTGAGAACTTTCCGAGGCGAATCAAAGGTTGACCAACGTTCGCTTCACTTTGCAAATTTGCTGATTCAGAGCCAGGAGGACATGAAAGATGAGGCTTTTACAGTAGCTTGTTCTCCTGAGACAACCATCTCTGAGTGAGACGCTGTTACAGAGAACTGAGGCAGAGCCACATATCATCGGCTCAGGTCGTAAACTGCAGATGTTTATCTGCTCCAGGATGTATGAGGGTGTCACCTGAACAAGCTCTGGTGGTTAGGATCTGACAGATGAGCCTTCGTTTTACCTGACAAGAAGAACAAAACAAATCGCAAGGTATTCCAGAGGAGCTAAAATATCACATACCGCTTATCAGAAGGGATTCATTTGTATATTTGAACAGACAAAACTCAAATCTACAGCAAAGAATTTAAACATGTTTATCATTTAAGCTTGTTGGTGTTCCACAGTTATCAAAGTAGGCTTGAAAATGACATTTGTCATCTGTCATGTAATGTAATTTAGTTTCTAGTGCAAACATCTTAGCACACTGGAAATAAGACAAGCCCACTTAAAAGTAACTTTTCAGCAAAAACAGCTTCTTTTAAGTAAATTAGTTTTGCTTCTCTGAATAAAATCAGCAGATTTTCTGCTTACAGTAAAATTGAACATGATTGGACCGCTAACATTTAGGAATTGCAGCTGGATCAACACAAAACTCTCATGTGGCGTCACACGTACGGAAACTTTGCAGCTGATGACCATTTTGGTAGGTAGAATAACTGCTGTGACAGTTGCTATGGAGTTGTCATGACAACAAGCTTAGAACTAGCTTTCGCTTCATTCCTATCTACTTATAAACAATGTAAGTACATAACTATTGAGTACTCCACCCACCTCTGGGTTAAACTAATAAATATCAGTGATATTTACTGTAGTAAGTACTCCAAATTAGCTTAGCTAATGTTGCTTTTTTCTGTAGCCCACATGGATGTTGCTACCTGTACTCACTCTGCCAGTGACCTTCTTATTCTTATATAAAGAGTTCGTACATCCTTTACAAAGCTCCTCCATGTCGTTCAAACTCTTTCTGTTCACCAAGTAGTAAAATACATCAAAGAAAATTGTCATCTGACATCCTTCCATCTCCAGCAGCCACTATTTTTACATACATTTCTTTTGAATTTGATCAGTAAACTTTGTTTCTGTAGGTTTGGAAGCCGTGGTTCGTTCATTCTTTGCGCTGCGCTTGCCTACCAAGATGGCGTCGATCATTTCTGGTTCGGACTTGTGGGAACTACATACAGCAAAGTTTACAAAAAGCTCAAGTTTCTGCATATTTTCGGTGTTTCCAGGTAATTCCTCAAGCCAGTGTGGGTGAAGTTCATCACGCCATCCGAACCACTTTCCAAAGGGTGACGAACTTCTTCATCCCTCCAACTAACCTCATCATAACTCACGTGAGGTAAACCATCCACGTCTGACCTTAGACTCTCCAGTGGCCGTACTGCTTGCTCAGTCAGAGCAAATGAGAATTTCTATGTGTAATAATCCTGTCTCCTCCAAAAAAGCCTTGACAGGCAATTAACCTCCTGTTTGATCTTCGTCTGTGTAGGTTTGCGTTTGTCTTCCTGAAAAATGAGCCGGCGGTCCACAAGATAGATCTGGAGACCTTCCACCGCGTCAAGACCATCAGTCTGAAGAACTACAGCTGCATCCCGGCCAGCATGGCCTACACTCACCTAAGCGGCTTCTACTTCATCCAGTGCCAGAGCAAGAGTCTTCTGGGCGCTCCAGCCCAGCTCCTCGTCGACAGCGTGACGGACACCGTCATCGGCCCCAATCAGAACATCACAGGCCAGGCTTACGTGTCGCCAGACGGTCGCTACGTCGTGACGCCGGACCCGAGGCGCTCCAAGCTGACAGTTCAGATGGTGTCCTTCCAGGGAGAGCTAACGCTAAACCAGGAACTAGATGAGCCCATAAGTGTCTCCGATATGGTTTTCCAGCCTTCTTTTACGGAATCGAACCAACACATGTTGGTGGCGGCGTCCGGGTCGGGCTCAGACCTGCTGTTTGCCGATCTGTCATCAGGACGCACAGAGGTTCTCCGGAGCCTCAAGGAGCCCCTGGCCGCCCAGGCCTGGCCATGGGGGGGGCCCAACAGAGTGATCGTCTCCAGCGGCTTGTTCGGACAGTACCTGGTGACGCCGTCGGTTGAGTCGCTCTTCATCCTGGACGGCAAACAGAGAACGCCGCACTGCGAGGTTTCAGACATCAAAAGAGCCAACACAGTGGTCTGGGTTGGCGAGGTATGAGTAAAAAAGAAAAGCCAGAAAAACGGAGACTTAGAATTAGAA
This sequence comes from Poeciliopsis turneri, assembly GCA_922788865.1. NCBI lineage: Eukaryota > Metazoa > Chordata > Actinopteri > Cyprinodontiformes > Poeciliidae > Poeciliopsis > Poeciliopsis turneri. The sequence continues at coordinate 884,684 of CAKLNU010000541.1, read as the reverse complement.
GTAAACAAGAAAAGGAGAAATCAGGCCAAATTACCTATCATTAAGATTTATGTGAACCCAACCTGGGACTGAGAGGGGAAACACGCCTGAGAGATGTATCAAAGTACACCTAAAAATAGAGAAAATACTAAGAAAATCTGTTGTGATATTTCTATTGGGAGAAAGTGTCAATGCCGTTCAGTGCAACAGTGATCTATGTGCACTTTACTATACAGAATTGTACATTATTGCACTTCCTTCCATGTTATCACAGCAAATAGGTACCTGAAGAGGCGAAAGTAACAACTATGAACTATGCACAATGCTCACTTTTTTTTAAGAATAAAAAGCTTTCCCAGTTTTGTTAATCTCATGTTTGTCGTTCTCACCAGTGCTGCATATAGTCACCAAACAGTCTGTCTTGTCTGCCTCTAGTGTGTAGTGTTCTGAGTCCTTTTAAAAGCGAACATCTGTTCACTCATGGTATTGTACTGTACTCTCTGAAAGCTTTCATTCATCCTGGCAGAGGTTGGCTTCATGCACTTATCTAATTCCCTCTATTTCTGTTGCCAATCCAAAGAGTCCAATTGGTCCATTAAGTAACTATGGATGCTTCAGTCGCAGAGGAAACAGAAGGTATGTAGCGATCTCCACAATGATTTAATCTCCCCCATCTCACTGTTACCCATGTTGACTTCAGCCCTGCAGCACAGCGCCGTGCGGCGAAGCCTAAAAACGCCACTTAGCTGATCCACTGGGGCAACGGCTCCAGTTTACGCTGAGGCCGAGGAAAAGCAGCATCGTTCATCCACTCTGATGGGCTGTGAGCATTTGTGCATCCATTCAGAATGACAGCTACAGGCGTCAAGTTATAGTTTAACTCTCTGAGCCCCACGTTTAAAATCTCCGCCTGGATATTTTTGCTCATTTTAACTGTACGAAGTGCTTTAAATCTCCTGTGAGTAAATGATTAGCTCAGTTATCCATAACTGGAAATTTCAATATAGTAGTAGTTTTCATAATTTGCCATCTATTAAGATTGGCCTTCAGATTACCGTAATAACCAGACATTGCCTGGAAAGCGCAACGTTTCAGAAACCATTGGAATTTTGTCAGATGCCAGAAAAAAGCATTTGGAGTTTTCTCTGCACACTGCCAGTCAGCTGGCTGAAAGACAAATATTCTGCTGTTTGAGAAAATGGAATGCTTGTTTTTGAAATAATACGCAGCGTTTCTGTTAAACAACAAAAGCAGAATGCTCAACTATCCAGTAATCAGCTTCTGTGAAAAGTTCTCAGGAATTGCCTTCATACACACCCTTAAATCTGTAGGATGACTCAAACATGGCTGCAGTTTGAGTTTAGAAAATCTCTTGGAAAGGAGTTTAAATCACAGCAGTGGAACTTCAGAAATATTTTGTGGCTGTAAAACATTTTAAAAACAAGCAAGTTCAAGCAAGCTGTGTAACCGTTAGTTAAAATATATTCTGTATCTTTGAAAACCATTAGCAATATGTCATTTATACAAACCACTGAGCATATAAGCTAGCTGTAGGGTTAGTAATAACAGTCCGATGAACCCGTTGCATGTTTTCCCGCACAACGCTGGAGGGCAAAAAGACGATTCTTTTCAAGAACCGTTAACTAAATGAAACCTGGAGATGCATCTGTTGTTAATTCGTTAATTCAAAACCACTTTTTTTTCCTCGCTCTGTGTCGATTACGGAACACACAGACTGGTTGCCATAGCAACGTCACTTGGTATCAGGATTCAACACCAAAAATCATTCAAACATTTCCCACTGAGCAGAATATTCAGTCTGTTACACTTTTATGATTTCAGGCTTAGTGTTTATTTTTTGAGCATTAATAAGTGATTGCTGTGGTACATTAGCTACTGCTGCTAATAGCTAAGCTAACACAGCGGTAGTTGGTTAGCTAATTTAAAAACCTGCTGTACTGATGATCTGTTGTAGTTGGTGTTTGGTCGCCTTTTCCTTTGCTTTTTAATTTAACTAAAACCCACGGAATTCTGCAGCACATCTAAATGTTACGTTTGTCATAGTCAAGCTAGCATAACTGATCTACTTCCCTCTCCCTCACAATTTTTTTTTTCCATTAAACTTTTTCCTTACTGTATCTAGTTGTAGTGATGACAATTAGCAGCAACGCTCTGTTTCTTTTTCTTTTATATATCAGGCGTACATTTAATATTTATTGCATTGACAACTCGGCAGCTAAACCAATGCTAGTCATCGTGAGCAAACAGCTTTTTGCTCTCCAGCAAGAAGCTGGGGGCCGGATCTGGGGTGTGACATTACGCTGCAATGGGTTCATGGATTCTTAGAGAAGTTACTAAATGAACACCAGCAACTCTTTGTGTATCAGAATAGCACATTTTCTCCAGCTGAACTGCATCATTCTTGGTGTAATTGTGTTTCTGCAGTTGCAATAATCATCGCAATGATGAGCTATTAGCAGATATTTCTGCTGCTGTAGTAATGACTGAAACAAGAAAGCCTCACTAAGCACATCTGCCTCTCCACAGCAGGGCTGCTCTGCACAGCAACGCTTAGCTTGGACACGCTTAATGGACTCGCATATCGGGCTAAAACGGCTTATGAGCGACTTTTGTTTCAAATTATGAGATTTGTCAGAAAGCTGATTCTAGGTCTATTTGTAGATGATTAAGGAAAATTGTACATTTAGAATAACACAACAGCATTTGTCAAAAAGTCTGAAAACTAACTTAACTTTCCGTTTTCAACATCAGAAAGCAGGAATCAAAACGAAGAGATACACTGCAAAAACACAATCTTACCAAGTTTTTTTTCTACCATTAATATATTACTACACTTGAATTAAGACAAAAGTTACAAGCATATTCAGCAAGATATAAAAGCTTGTTTTAAATAAATGTTTATTTTTGAAAAAGTTCTTGTTCTACTGGCAGTTAAATTTACTTAAAACAAGTTTGTGTGTCTTGCTAATAAGTTATATTTAACTTAATTTTGTCTTAATTCAAGTGTATTAAGCTATTTATACTCGAAACTACACTGAAAATACTTGGTAATATAGTATGTTTTTGTAGTGTACATTATTTATTCATGTAGTTATGCGCTGTATGAACAAAGTGAACAAAATGCTACAGTTTAAACCTCAAATCTGAGAGCAAAACCTGAAAACTGTCTAGATAAATTAACGTTTAATTCATTTACCGAGTTTTAAGGACGTTGTTCTGAGTGACTTGCTACATTAATAATTCTAAAAGTAAATAAAAATGAATCTGTTCAGGTCACGTGTCATGACAGAAAACTCGCTTCTTTTGCTCAAATGTACTCAGTTTTTAAGCTAACCTCATTAGCCGCGGTGCTTCAGTGGATAAATTCAACAGATCCAAATCTTTAGTTTTAGTTTTAGTTAGTTGCCCTCAAGTCACACAATGCCTTAATCTACATTATGTAGCTAAGATGTTGTTACTATAAACGTTGATCCTCTGGATCACGAAGGCAGCTCACTTATTCAGCATTTCTCATAAGATTTGTGCGTTTTGCTAACAGCTAACTTGTGCATTTGGTGTTTTTGTCTGCAGCCACAACAACTTAGTTTGGGGCAGAATGGGGACATTTTTATCAACATTCATGAGTTTTTACATGAGTTTCCACAGTTTCATGTGATTTTTCTGTGAGTACAGATTAAACTTTTTATTGTTTTGTATATTTGCAATGTTACAACCACAAATTTCAATGTACATAGAACATCCTAAAGTAGAATAAAAATGCATTAAGCCCTCTGATCTCTGATCAGATTTATTAAAAATCGACAAATTAAATTATAAAATACAAAACTACAAGAACAGGATTACACATATCTTAAGTCTAGGAAAGAGACACAAAAAGAAAGTCATTATTGTGAGAAATGGTATATTTTAAATGTAAGAATTTTATATTTAAATTCAACTGACATCAGGTGGAAAATGAATTATCTGCCAGCTTAACAGACATGCTGCTTGCTAGCTTCATTTTCCACAAAATTAAATTTAAACCATTCCTAAGCTTTATTTGAGCCAGCTGACCAGCAACATGAGGGAGAAAACTGCAGTGAATCCATCATTTTTCTGGCATGTCATTAAAATGACTTTAAATTTAAAGAAAGGCTGTGATTTGTAAACTAACTTTTAAAAACCAGTAGATGACAGAAAACATGTAGAAAGTGTCAGATCACATGAGATTATAATTAAACTTTTAGCCGTTCATGTGTAGCAGAAAAACATCAGATTGTGGTGAATATTCACCTTCCAGCACTAAGCAAACAGAGCCGCAATATGTAGATTTAATTCAAAGGAGATACAAAATCTCCACAAAAAAATGACTTGAGAATCCAATCTGAGCCTGAACCATTTCACAAAAACAAACAAATATTAGTTTCATTTGTCCAAAATTGGTATAAATGTCCCAAACAAAACATGAAAACTTTTAACTCCTCTTGCTTTTTTCTTGGACTTCACAAGTCTCCATCAAATTTCCTCAGAATATCAATAAACCTAAACAAAAGCACTGAGGTTTGTGGTTGTAACACTCTAAAATGAGGAAAAACTGAAATTTAACTCAGCAGATCACAAGTACTCACAGCCATTTAAATGAAAGTTGCCGGCTTTTATTTTGGCAGGTCAAACATCTTCAAAATGAAATCCACTAACTAAGATGTCAAAGTCTGGTTTTAGCATGTAGCAACCCGAGTTGAGTTTAATGATACATTCAGATTTTTAGGTTTGTCTGAAGATATTTGCTGCTAATGCAACATTCTGGTTTTCAAACTAAAGACAATTTTGAGAGCATCAACAGCGATTTGTTGGATGTTTCTTAGACCACTGTTGCACTGAGAAGACAAACGTGTCCGAATACATCCTGCTGTCGTTTTATTTTCTTAAATAAATGTTAAACTAGTTTTTGGCTCTGCTTCCTGAAGTTCCAACTACATAATAATCCAAATTCACTCCCATCTAAATCTGAATCCTGCATGTAACCAAGCAACTCTGCAACATGACCTCTGACCTCGCACTGATCGCCCAAAAGCTGCTTGTAAAAGTCACTTTTCAGTAAGACACATCAGTGCTAGAGCCAAGGAGCGAGAGCAAACCTCTGCAGCCGTTAGTGGATGATTCTGGCGAGCTCCTGTTGTTCTGTGGATCAGTGTTCCTGTTTTAGGCCGCGGAGCCGCGGCGGCGCAGAGCCGCAGAGCCGCGGCGGCGCAGACAGAGCCGCGCTGCTCGGTGTGATAGAACCACTGCTGTAGATAACATTGTTCCAGATAGGACACCTTCAGACATGACATGAACCTGTACAGTTTTCTTTATGCATTTTGTGTGTTCTGGTTTATGGGGGAATTGTTTTGTAAGAAAAAAAAATGGAAATAAATATATTGTTAAAATCATTTTTATGTGGTTCAGAGTCGGTTTTTCAAACTAAGATGGTATAGATAGTTAAAGTTTGAAGATAAAGGTGTAGCATTTCTAATGTACATGACACCAGCATTTACTGTAAATGCAACAGTAAAATAATCTGATGTTGTATTAGCAGCTCCCTTTAAAATATTAATTTGAAACATTTCTGATCTTCATGCATTAATAAAATTACAACATTTTGCAGGGACATTTTACAAAAAGCAAAACTGACTGCATAGTTTTCATAAAGTGTGGATTAAAATAATGGTTTTTTTTATAAACTAAAGATAAAATAATCAGAAACTAAAGAGATTCAAAAAGCTAACAATCAATCATAGTTTAATCTAAGATAATATTAGCATAGATTAAACTGAAAAAAGTTACCAAATTTCTAAAGCAGTTAAGCAGTGTGTTAGTTTGCACATGGATTAATGAATCTTTAAAGTAAATCAAGTCTCATTTATAGGCAGTAAAAATGTCTTACAATTAACTTCTTTCTGCAAAAAAAGGAATCATCGTCTCAAATTGTTGTAAGCTATGTCACTCGGTTTTACTTTGTGGATGCAAGGAGTCTCATATGAACCGTTTCATTGTCCATAGCGGTAAAAACATCAAACACTTGTCTGACTGGAGATCTCACTTCACCGAGTAAAACCTGAGGTGAAAAAAGCTCCGCCTGTGTGTGAGCCGAGGCGGCGAGGAAAACGTGAAGCGTCTGTTCGGTGGCGCCGCTGACAGGAAGCGCGTTTACACCTTTTCAACATCTGGTGTAAACCTGAAGAAACGCCTCCCTGGAGGTTTGAAATGACTGAGCAGATCTCAATCTGTCTGCAGAGCATTTACAGGTAATCATTCACCAGGATAATTACAGGAGTGGTGAAATCACAAGACGCAGACGTGTCAAAAGCTTTTAAAGAGAAGAAAGAGTGAAAAAACAGGAAAGTTACCGCATTCAGACGGAGAAGAAGATCCAGAAATTACAATAATTCAACATGAGTTTATCGAGTAAAACTAAAAAGTATCCATCCAAGAAATTACTCAAGTATTTGGTAAAATGAAGACATACGGCAAAGGTTGCTGGGACCGGGAGTCGAAACCGCGACGTCCACGTCGAGGACCAAGGCCTCCAAACCTGCGCCATGCTAACCCCCCCACGCCATGCTAACCCCCTGTGCCATGCTAACCCCCCCGCGCCATGCTAACCCCCCCGAGCCATGCTAACCCCCCTGCGCCATGCTAACCCCCTACGCCATGCTAACCCCCCACCCCGCACCAAGCTAACCCCCTGCGCCACCGTCATAAAGTATTTCTACTCTTACCTGAGTAAAATGTTTTCCATCCAGTCAATAAAAGTCATGTTTTAACCAAAAATTCACCAGACTCAGACACACGCCTGCAGTTTCAGATGTTTTTTATTTTAAAAAAATTCTTATTTTATGTTTCTTATATGAATGATTTTAATTTTGGTCTTTTAAAAAAACTTGTGAAACTTTAACAGTGTGTCTGTCTGGTGCATTTTGGTTAAAACATGTTTTCCCATTTTTCTTCCCTTAATGACACCAAACAGTGTGCCAATATGAAGCTTATGAACATAAAGAAACAAAGGAGAAAAAGTGTTAATTTTTGTGTTTTTTTTACTTTAGATAGGCCGATTGTGTTTCATCAGTAGGTTTATTTTTATCCGGTTCATGCTGGCAGGGCGTCTGCAGGAGTGTGAACCGTTCTGGGATCCGGTCCACGTTGGGATGACAGAGCGCCTGAGATCAGCACAAACTCTACATCTGTTCTCACTTTTCATGGCAGGAAAGCAGCCATTTTCTTTCCATCCAGCCACAAGCCTGCAGTTTAAATACAGACTGATTTATTAATGGTGAAACTGGAAAACCACGAAGGCAACCTTCAGATTGCTACAACGTTTTGTATCAAGAGTTTTACTTAAAGAGCCCAACAACAATTAATAATCAATTATAACAATAATATTCTTATAATTGATTGTTAAAACTATGTCATAAATATGGATTGCATTTGAATAAACCCCTTTAAGTTTTTGGGTTTATTCAAATGCAAAAACTTGGTTCTAACATTACATGTAATATTGGATGTAATTTAAATAAAATAAATTAACAAAAATGGACAAAGTGAATCACAATCTAATATATCTGATAAAAACAAAAATGATTTTACAAACAACATAATCAGACTATACAATCGTTTTGTAAAAGTAAAAATGTTCTACTTGCAGCTGCAGAGGGCAAAACATTTTCCTGCTTTTCCGTCATAAATCCTGGTCAGTCAGATGGTAATACATTTACTTGTGAACATACTTTCGTTTTTATGTACATTTATAAATATTTTAGTTTTACTTTTACTTAAGTAATTTTAAAAAAAATAAAGTATTTCTACTCTTGAATAAAATTTCTGGATTTTCTCCCCACTGAATGAAAAAAAAAAACATGTTTTAACCAGAAACAGACTCAGACACCTGCAGCTTCTGTTAAAGTTTAACAAGTTTCTTATTGAAAGAAACTGATTTGGAAAAAACTTATTTTGCCTGATTATTATCATTATAATATCAAAATACCAAGATTTGGTAAATCTTCACTCTGGTTTCAAACCAGTTAGTGAAGGACGACTGGGTGCTTTGGATGCCAGTGCTGAGATTAAATCATTTATGTAGGACACAATTTGCGGCGCACACCTCCATTTCTGACACTGTTCCTCACAACCGCCATCAGACGGAACGGAACGCTAATACCATCATAATTACCAGAGCTGCAGTGGGACCCACACGATCCGTCAGCAGAACCCACAAGATCCGTCAGCAGAACCCACAAGATCCGTCAGCAGAACCCACACGATCCGTCAGCAGAACCCACACGATCCGTCAGCAGAACCCACACGATCCGTCAGCAGAACCCACAAGATCCGTCAGCAGAACCCACACGACCTGGTATCGGACCTTTTCAGAGTGAGACTCAGCAGGAAACGGAGAGATGAAAGTTTCCACATTTCACTCTGAAACTTTCAGAGGCTGCAGCTAAACACAAGAAAATCCAGACAATTTACTCAAAAATAGAGCTACTTAATAAAATTACTCAGATAAAAGTAAAAGTATTTTTAAATAAAAAGTTCCTAAAGTAAATGTAACAGGGTAAATGTAAGTAGTTACATCACCAATAAACATGCCAACTGATCTAATCAAAGTCCTTTTTCCAGGGTAATGACAGGAAAGTGAGTTGGATAAAGAAATGATGTTTCTGTTTACTAAGCAGATATGCTTAGTATCTGCTAACACCGTTAGCATTAATGCTAACGGTGAAGCATTAATGCTTTTGTCCCCCACAGCATTAATCTTATAACAAGCAGATATGCTTAGTAAACATTATATAATATAATAAGCGTTAATGTTTTAACTGTAACCATTGCATATACTTTATTTCCTGGTTAAAATCATTTGTATTAACATGTTATATTTTAATTCTATCTGCAGTGGTAATTTGTAAAAGCAGCTTGATTTTACAAAATATTTAAAATGATTAATTGTCAGACTCAAATTCAACATTGTACCTTTTATTTGTATTGTAGTTTTTGTGCAGTTTTCTTTTCCTTAAGGTAAATTTTGGAGCAGGAAGCCAAAGCATGAACAGCCATGCTGGGATTATAAATTATTTGGTTTCTCTCTATACGTCAGTTTTTATTTTGTTTTTGCTTTGTGCCGTTTGTGACGGTGAATCTTCATGTTTCATTATTTTCATCTGAGGTCAAACGTTTTCCATGCTCTGCCAGAGGATCTATTTCCTCAATGATTACAAAGAAGAATAACGTTGAAGTGTTTCGATTTTATATGGAACTACTGATTTTTGAGTATTGCTAAAAATATTTTGTAAAAATGTTTTTAATTTGCAATCATTATGAAGAAGAAGAACCCAATCTGCAAACGGCTCAGTCGTCGGCTGAATCAATTATATTTAAGGGATTTATGAAATCTAAACGTTTTCCAGCAGCCAGAGGGCAGGAGGCAGGAAAAATATAATCAGAGCACCAACAAATAAGAGAGAGAGCTTATATCAGCCCTTCACTGAGCACACAGATTAATAACCATCATAAATAACCACTGATTTAGTATCAATGAATAACTTGTTCTCTAGATTGTAAAGATGCCACTCAGGAAATCTGAAACAAGACGTCAAACGCTGCGTTGCTAATATAAGATGATTTATCGCTTCATAAAGTCAACAACTGAGAGGAGAGGCAGATATTCAGTGGTCAAGGCCAAAGCAAATGATGAATTATTTACATCTGAGGAACATTCTGCAGAATATTCTTACTGATATGAACCTTTTGTTGAGTTTGAATCTTCAACTGGGAAATCTGAATTTTGTTCTTGTGGCATTTTGTTCATTTCTGTGTGAAGCATTGTGAGAGTAACAGCTGAATGTGAAGGAAGCTGCGTTCATGCACACATTGAAGGGAATCTGGATGAGCGAGTTTGTGATCCTTCTCCCATCCAGGATTGAGTTTTTGGCCACCGGCGGTTTTTTCCTGTTTCTGAGGAGAAAATCCTCAGAAATAGTGAGTGTTTTCAGTGTCCCACCTGTTGATTCTGTTTTACAAAAGCACAGATGATTAAATTGAACATCGGAGCAGCTGTGGGGTTATGATGAAAAACAATCCATTTACTTTTTGGCCACATACCTAACTCTTCTGCTCAAAACCATTAACAGTAATTGCTAACAAAACTACATCTTTTGTCCCCCACAGCATTAATCTTATAACAAATTTCCATTAGAGAAAATATTCTATACAACATATAAATATAGCAATGCATTTATATATTCTGTACGTGAGACAAAGATCCCTCTAAAGGGCATAGATACCTCTGTTTATTAGAATACATGCATAATTCATTACACTGTACAACGAGGAGTCCCATTTGCTCCGTCTTTGTGAAACATTAAAGGTGGAGTTATAAACATTATGGTGCCGTCTGGGGCCATAAAGGGAGCAGAAATATAAACAAGGGATGGCGCTTGTTACTTAGTATGTTCAGCTGAAAGCTTTTATTATTCTGACCCATTCAGCACACAAGAAGCTGAAGAAAATGGTCTTGGACTGACGTTTGTACAAATAAAGGATGATTTAGTCTCATTATTCTTACAGCTGAATTGATCTCAAGTTTCAAACTCCAATTTGATCTGGAACAGCTGAAAAAGTTTAACTGAATTTGGTAAGTTGGTGCACAAGTTTTATTATGCAAAATGTAAAATTTCACACCAGACTGCAACTGATGAGAAAATGAAAGAACTTCACTATTATTGTGCTTCCTTTGTAACAAGTTAGATTTATGGACTTTAGAAAACATGTTGAGATACTGAGATTGTATCTAGTCATTGTAATTCTTCAATTATTGGCTGTGTGTTTCATGATATAAAGCACTTTGAACTACCTTGTTGTTGAAATATGCACCTTAACTTGGTTGGCTGGTTGATTGATTGATTAATTGATTGATTGATTGATTGAGAGTTATGACTACCATTGTTTGAGTGACATCATCTTGATATACAGAACCTGAACTCTAATTTCCATGTAACCAGTCAATGCTCACTGGTTGGTGTCAGCAAAAGAAATCAATGCAGCTGATTTATTTAGGAGGGAACAGATCTATTTGATGAAAAAGAGTCTTCAGCTTTCAGTTTTCAGCTGGTGAAACCCGGCAGAGCCGTGGAGGCTCCTGCAGACGGTGAAATGTGCTTTGCAGTTGGCAACAGCCCAAACCGATTTGGAACAACTAAGACTTCAGTCTTATCCCTCTTCAGTAGTCAGTCATCCAGAAAGCAGGAGGTCTGCAGTGTGTGTGTCACTGACAGGACAGCGAAGGCTTCCCAGATTTAACACACACTCACACAGATAGTTCAAAACGCTCTGTTTGCATAAAGAGTGTTCCTAAATTTAGAAAATATAAGCTACTCCACTGCAGAGTTAAAGGATATGTTAGTGATTATTATTTGAATCCATGCAGTACTTATTGTAACGTTCTCTTCAACTTCCTTAGTGGGCTGTCTTTAACGTCGAAAAATCTTGAAAGACATTTGTGTAAATTTTAACATCTAATTATCAAATATAATCCCAGAAGTTGCTTTGAGTTGTTTTTTTATGGCCATTCATTATTTCACAAGTTTTTACATCACAATTTCCATTGAAAGTAAATATTCATGAGAAAATGTCCATTTGTGGTTTTTGTCCAATGATTTTTACGAAGGTGACATCAATTCATTTTACACAGATAAACAGTTGACTCTTGCTAAATTGCTGGATTTAATATTTTTATCACCAAAATGCCTAAACAACCTTCACAACAAACAACTCTCCGGACTGGTCAATGATGCAATGCCACTTTTCATATTTCCATGCCAACTGAAGCATTTTTTGTCTCAAATATTTCAGCCTTTATCAAACCCCTCAGTTATCAGCAGAGTTGGGCAGGAACCAGTTACATTTACTCAACTGGACTTGGGTTTTTTTTTTTAAATTAGTGCAGTTGGTTTATTTAAGAGGGAACAATTTGATTTGGTGGAAAATGAAGCTCAACTTCAATATAATTAACACATTCCATGAGGCACATTTTAGATATGAAGTGAACTGTGTGGACCTGAAAACAAAACCACATCTCAGTCATTTCAAACAGGAAGTCACTTTCAAACTGTGCAGGTGAATAAAATTAGGAAAACAAAGCAAACTTCAGAAGTTACCGTAATTCACAGCGTCTCAAGACAAAACAAATACTCCACAATAAATAAAATAACCAGACTTAAAATAGAAAATAAAGGTTTTTAGATTTAGTTTTGTGGGTAACTGTCCAACAAAAGCAATCCAAGCAACGAAACCCTGATTTGACTTTTTGGTTGTTGAATGTGAAGCAGCAGAGAAAGCAACGGTCCATTTCATCATCACAATCTACAATTTTCAGGAGGCGCCACTTCAGCATGAAGCAGATTTGGACCTCAGAGTGTGAAAGCACTTGAGTAAAGATAAGGAGACGCAGCTTGAGCTAAAGCACTCTGAGGACTACTGGGTTTCAAAAGACACTGAGCAAACTAACTGCAATAGATTTTTATTTCTCCTTCTAAAGTGTTAACACTACCGATTAGATAAATTAGTTCATGTTTATGTAATTTAACAAAATTAACTTTCAAAATCACATACTGAGACCGATATACTACGGTCTCAGTATGATTTAATACTGAGACCGATCATTATGACTTCACATGACCATTATGACTCTTAAAGTATTGTATATAAATGGGAAGAGTACTTAAAAATTATACTCAACTTTTAAAGTAAAAGTAAAAAGTAGCCAGTCAAGGTAAAAAGTAGCCAGTCAAGAAATTACTCAAGAGTAAAGACAAAATACTCCAAATGTAATTGAGTAACTGTGAGTAACTGTGAGTAACTGTAACTAGCTGTAACTAGCTGTAACTAGCTCCTACCATTAATAGGATGCATGTTTTTAAAAACAGCCATTCCTATTTCTTCCACATATAAAAGTTTTCATACTATGGGAATCTGTTCAGATTTATGCAGTTAAACTTGAGTCATTTAAAAGCAGCAACGATCAAAAGCAGCCAGACTCGTTAAAAACTGAAATATTTTCAATACCGTCAAGCTGCAAAACACAGGAAGCAGCTTTACAGGAAGTGTGTCACCTTGACATCATGACATTTCAGTTGCAAACAAATTATCACTGAATATTATTTGATGAGAGAAATATTAAATTAAAGGCAATTGTCCCCTTTAAATAAACTCAAACCTTGGTCTCATAAATACGGGACTAACCGCAGGTGTGTAAAATCATATTTATAGATGTAGAATAATTGTTTACAGATTATTCTTTTCATTTCTTTTTTTTAAAGTCACCACATATTTATAAAACCACACATAGGATATTTTTATTCCCTAATTTACTTATTTTTAATAGAGCATATTTACAATATTTGAAAACTACAAGCTTTGAAGCTGAAATACTAACGCATAATGTTACTTCATATGATTGGTAGAAGATTTTTAGTCTGCCAATGTAGCTAGAACTGGGTTGCTAGGTAACGGGCTGGGCTTGGGTTGCTAGGTAACGGCACAGTTCTCTTTGTGAAACAATCTTCCAGAGGAGCAAGAACTTTTTGACATATATAAAGGAGTTATTGTCTTAAAACAACCTCATAATTCTTACTGGAAAGTTATTTAAGTTAGTTTTTTTTTATTTCAAGTATATTAAGATATTTGCACTAGAAATTGGATAAAAAATACTTGGAAAGATGATGTTTTTGTAGTGTGACAATTTATAATTTAGACAAATGTGTTGACAGCAACCACGCTCCACAAACTTTAATTTGAGAAATATGGAGGTGGTTTATAATCTTTACATCTCTACAGAAATGTCCCAAAATAAAATGGATAATAATTTCATAATGTTGCTGATTTTTGAAGGATATCAGACAAACTTAACCAAATTGGACAAACACTTTCTCTGCCTGAAAGTGAGCATGAAGTTTAACTGAATTTTATTGTCATGTTGAATCAGATCAGGTTAATATTCTTGCTTGAATTTGTTAAAATGCAGACTGTATCGACACGTAGCTGCTGATTAAGATGTTGACAGCAAACGCTAAGTGGCAGGGATACAAAGTGCATTCTTCCTGTGTCATGACAGCATTATAATTACATTAATAACATTTGATGGCCACATTTTCCAGTCCTGGTGACAGATCCAAATTGGAACATAACAGTAATAATAGTGAGAGACTCGTTTCCTCTTTTTGCAGTGTTGGGTGTGTTGAGTAAGTGGCACGCAAACGCTGCCAGCTGCACACAATTTGTTAAGCTGTTATCTTAAGTCTGCTTATTTCCACTGACAGTTTATTAGTCTCTCTGCTTGACAGATGGGTCAAAGAGGAGACTGCGCGTCCGCACATTAACTTAGTCTTCAGCAGTTAATTATTTAAAGCAAGGCAGCTGCATCTGGCTCCCGCTATAAATAAGAGACATCAGGTTTGGTGTTGAAGCTGACAGCACAGCAGGACAGCACACCATACCTGCCAGAAAATTACTTCATTACATGTTGTCATGATTCATTAAGAAAGCTCTAACGGGACAGAAAGGATCGGCGACACATGCATGTAACATGAGGACGTGCTCCACTGGAGGTCAGACGGTTTTTACAGCAGAAGATTTCATTAGATGCAATGGATTTTATTCATTTTGTTAACAACGGGGTAATTTTCTTTGCATTTGAATTTCCTCAAGATGACATCAAATTTAGTGGAAAAGCTTTTAAAAAGACATAAGACGATGTGGATGAACTTTTTATGTCCAAACTTTTTGTCATATGGGCCAAAACTGGGGAGTTGAAAACCAACAACCCAAAATCAAGCAAAGAAAGAAGTTAGATTTTTTTTTTCAAATTAAATATTTATTGTAGATCTAAAACTTGAAAGGGGTTTTTACAATGGCATACAAAATAGAAAGTTGAACATCTGTAATTTTAAGATTAATCTCAAATGTTCTAGAAAAAATGTCAAAACTCTTTAATTAATTTGAAATTAGTCAGAGTTAGCTTCTCAGATATAAAATATGAAACTTGTTAATCAATCACTTTGAGGAGGCGATTGATCAAAAATTAATCTTTAGCAAGCAAAAAGTTAAAATGAGTTTGACACTAATGTTCTCAAAGGGCTGGTTGTACCAGCATGTATTGATAAAACCCAATAATCTGCATCTGGAATTTTTAAAACTAAATGATATTTCACTTTTTTTCACATTGTTTCAGGATTTTTTGCAATCAAAATCAGAATTTATGTTGCTAATTTAGAGATTTTTGCAAGAAATTTTGCAATATTAATATATGACATTAAATGTAACTTATTATTTGTTTTTCTCCTGATTTGACCTTAATCTGATTAGAATAACAGGCAATCCATGCTGTCCAGACTCCTTTGTAGCTACAAAGCACATGATGTGGTTGCCCTCCAGAGAGAGGAAGAGTCGGTTTTTACAGCTTTGAACGCAGCAGTCAATAACTCATCAGCAGCAACAGCACACAAATACAAACAGGCAGTCAGCTGTGAACAAGAGAGCAGCTGCACATCTCCTCACACTCACAGCCCTCACCCTCAAACACAATTACACTTCTCTTTGTCATACAGGCATGCCTCTACAGAACTGAGAAACGAGCACAATTAGACAGTTCACAGCTACGTTTCTGAAAGGAAAAGAAAAGGGAAATGTTAACAGAGGGATTTATGCTCAGAAGGAAACAGGATTTGGTTTATTTCACTGCAAAAACTAAATATTACCAAGTATTTAGGTCTAATTTATAGTGAAAATGTCTTAATGCACCTGAAATAAGTCAAAGCTAAGTATGAGCTTGTGCAATAAACACAAATTTTGAAATAATTCCAAAAACACAATGATTTAAAATTATTTTTGTGTCTTTGTCATGAGGATGTGTCCTCACAGCACTAACAGGGTGATAAACATTCAGAAACAGTTTTTCCTTCATTCCTTTTCTAAATGGAAGTGAAAGTCATAAAGAGTTGTCTCCTACAAACACAAATTCAAAGGTGAAATAGAAAACTGAAGTAGCAGCAAAGCTAACAAAACTTTTAGGGTTCATTGAAATATCAAACCTATAAAAACGTTAGGAATCGAGGATTCTCACTTTCAGCTTTTTTCTTTGTTGTTTTATGGCACTTTGACTTTTTTCGCTTTTAATAATTTCATTAATTATACTTATCATTTATAACTTTTTAATACCAGTCAGATTTGACTAAAAATGGATCTGTTTTTATTTACAGATTTAGTCTATAAAGTCTGGTTGTTTCTCCCATCTTTTCTGATGCCATCAAATGTATTTTATAAATTTGTGTTCCAGATTTACTTTCCATAAAAAGAGACTTTTCATAAAACCCCTCAATTTAAACCATTAATCTAATTAATTGAAGACTACTCCACATGCTGAGCCTCCACCTTGTAATTCACACATCCACTTAATACAAGTCAAAAGAAATTATTCCCATTCAAAACTAGGAGCAGCAGCTGTTTGACATTTACAGAAATACTCAGAAATATGAAGAGATTGCTGATTAGCTGAAAGAGCGGACATGAAATTAATGTTTGAAGAATTTATTAATTAGAAGCTGAGGACTGCTTGTACTGCAAACACAAAGGCTTCTAATTACAATCACCCTGAACAGTAACTATTACACTGTAGGTGAATCACACACCGTCATGTGATTTATGTCTTGAATAGAGGAAGTTGTTTTTACAGTTCCTTCTCCCCTTCATAAGGCGTTTGTGGGTTGAAAAAGCCGAGCTCCTTATTGTTATTACTGGCTTACCTCGTAACCTCATCCTTAAATGGCACATTGCTGCAACACTGGCAATTTCTGCTGTGTATTTTTAGACATCAAACCAAAGTTGCAGTTCTCTTGAGGTTTTGACAGCATAAAGCTCCTTCCTCCATGCAATTTAAGCTTTGAGGAGAAGAAAAAGCTCCAGTCTGTGTTATTTTCCTCAGTAGAGCTGTTGGCTGAAATCTGATAGTTCGGTAGACTCAGACATCTGTTACATTTTCAGCTGCTGCGCTGTTTTTTTTCACCGAAGCAGCGAATTGAAAAACCTGTTCCCCTCCTCGCCTGTGGGGGCGCTGCATCGATTTTAACTGAAGGAAATAACACAAAAACCTCTAAAGACACAAAGCAAAACTTCCTTCTTCACAAAATATAAGCAAGAATGGAGGCGTCAGGTTCTTTCGGTTGGGATTAATCCACTGATATAAATGACTGGTTTGGTTCGCCTGTCAGCCCAAAACCAGGCGGTCCAGGATGAGCAGGAATCCGTCACAAAACTAACATCCTGAATTCTTACATTTCTATAAACAGGATTGATGTTCCGTTATGGAACATCAATATGTTTTCTCCTTGGATTTAAAGCTATAAAGAGTTTGGTTTCTGTCAAGATGCAAGAGAGGACGAAACACATTTCTCTCTTATATGAACGAAAAACAGCTTAGCGGGATGATATGAATTCCGATACAGGCAAACCCTCCCGCAAAAGTAACGTCCAGAAATACCGTTTTATAGGAAAGATGGGCCAGGTGATGAGCGCCCAGTTAAAAACATAAAAATAAAGAAAACAGGCACAGATCGCCCCGTCCAACCTCTGCTGATGCCCAGAGGGACTACTTCTTCTGGCCCACCGGGGTTGTGTTTAGTTTTAGCCGTTAAATCTGTTCCTGCTCTGCGTCCACCCCCAACCGATCCTCGAACATTTTTAAGTACATTATAAATAAAGAACAATAGCAACAAACTGGTAGAAAAAAATCATCCTGACCTGATCAAACGTTGAGAAAACTCAGAAAGTGGCGGAGTCACGACTGCAGCCTGCGGATGAACATCCAGACTAATCTGGTTTAAACTGGTTTGTATTGTTGGATTACTGCCCCCTGACGGCCGAGAGAGGTATTGGTGGGATAATTCATTGACTACATTTTGTTGTTCACACAAAATAAACTTATTTCATTAGGTTAACATGTGACAAAATCTTTACTAGAATTAAACACAACAAACATATTTATGTTTTAACTTGAAATTAAATATTAATGTGAACTGCCCTGTTCAACTTCTTTGAGAATTGGTCAATAATTTCATTTTACAGAACTAAATTTAGTTTGTTGAAATTTAACTAACCATGGCTCTATATACTTAATGAAATATTTCATCCTGTTTGATTTTTGTTATGACTATCGCCTTGTTCTACACACAAATGAGGGAATTAGTCCAGTTTCTTAGTATTGCAGGTTTAAAAATCCCAGCAGCCACAGCAAAAGGGAAAATAACGCAGATCAATTTAAACCGCTTATATTCTGCTTTTTGCTCTCTGGGTCAGCTTTACTTCACATTTCATTTTCAAATGCACTTCCCTGCATTTGAAAATCTCATCATTTTCAATCAAGAAGAGAATTTTAAATGTCAACCTTTGTCATCTCCCTTCGAATATCTCTTATTTTCATTACATATCTAATATGTCTCTCACCCAACATGGTGTCCAGCTTTCACTGCTTCATTACCAGCTATGAAAACTCCAAAAAATGGAGAACGAAAGCAGGACACCCACACAGATGCTTGAGGCAGGGCCTTCATGAATACTTGTATATTCAGTCCTTGGTGTCGGTTTTCATCCACAGAGCCAATTTTGCTTCTGTGTAAACCTCACATCTAGAGTAACTTGGGGGACGATGTCCTGCAACCTCGAGATGCATCTGCTTCAAACAAGCCTCAGTTAAATATTCAGGTCATTATCAGGACTCTGTCAGGAGGACGTTAGGCACTCGGTCGATTCTCTTATTTGGACCAGAGAAAACTCTGAAAGTTGCAGAACATCCAACTCTCAAGGACTGGTTCAGAAAAAACAAGAAACCTTTTCCACAATTTTTTGACTCCTGGTTTGAAGGTAAGTCAAATACATTCATAGACCATCTGAAGTCCCAGCAAAGCCTTTTAAGAATTCAGTCCTTTTTGACATTTTCAATTATCTTTTCTGGGTTTTTTTCTTTCCCATTTTCAAGAGACCAACAGTATGTCTAAACAGTTTCTGTTTGTTTATGGCCTCTTAAATTAAAATGTGATGTTCACCATTTGAATCTGTCTAGTGCCAACAGTCTGATATCATTATGTTACTCAATTGTACCAAAAATTATTTGGTGGATGTTTTTTAAGTTTGTGACTTATTTTAGCGCAGAAAAATAAAAAATAAAACCCCAAAATTAGATTTTTGTCTTTAAATTATAATCATGTTTTTATGGTGATGACATGCTGTGTGTGATTTATTGTAAGAAAATGTTCAGAGCATAAAAACGTCTCGGCTCAGAGACATGCATTACATTCATGGATTCTAGAAATTAAAAACTGCAATGTATGCAGCAATATGGGTATGCAAAATTAAATCTGGTATGTTTAATTATTAAAAATGTTGTGTTTACATTCTAGACAAGGATGTAAAATGTAATTTTACATTTAAAGCGATTCCCCTGCTGTGAGTCGAACATTTCCACTAAGTCTCAGGCTCCAGGCTCTGAAGCCGCAGCATGGGGCGAGTCAAAGATAATCATGGAAGAGGAGTAGCTAAATGCTTGGTGACTTTGGGTTTTTAAGATACAGACAATTTGACATGACATGTGCAATTTGGAAAACATGTCACACCTCCATAAGCTGCACAGACGGCATGACTCAGATTCCCACCTGAGGCAGAAAGAGGGAAATGTGGAGGTGTCTGCCTCCCACTTGCATTCAGATCTGCCTCACCCTAGCAGAGCATAAAGCAAGAAAACTGACATATTTCATGTTTTCTCCCTTTTTGTTGATAGGGAATCGGGTCATTGAGCTCACTGCTGCTTAGGCAAATCTGTCTGGCAGGAAAACTTACAGCATATTGCACTATGCTTCATTTCAACTCTAAGCTTTGCTGTAAACTATTGACTTTGTCAGATTTGCAACAGAGGAAAGCAAAGAGAAAGAGTTTGGCTTCACTATAGACATTATGTGTTTAAAAAGACTTTTGTAAGAGGACTGTTTTAAAGACCAATTATATATGCATTTATAGAAAAATAAGCCAGCTGCCCAAGAGAGTTTGGTGTGACAAATGTTGCATCCAGAGTTTAGAAAAGGTTGTAAAGCTCTTCAAGTGCAAGTTGTTCTGCAGAAATATAAAAACAATTATCAGTCAAGTGTAGTTGAGTTTACTGGAGGTTTGGATGCAGAGTTCAGCAATATGGACTCATGATATTTTGTGATAAAAGTAATGGTATCATTATTTAGATAACTTTGCAGTTATTATCACTGAACTGCACACACTAACTGTTTAATCTTTATATATTGATGCTCTAAATAAAATAAAAAAATCAGTGGAGACAATAGTAAAACTAACATCTCGACAATTCTGACTGTTTTTGGAGATTTCAAATATTAACTGGAATTTATTGTGGTAAAAAAAATCTTATGATTAAAATATTTATCACAATAAATGATGAATAATATAGATCTTGGTTTTGCTTTAGAGCTACGCTGCAGACTTCCTGTGTAGATCAGGTGGTTACCGTGGCAACCCCCCCCCAAAAAACTTAATGGAGGCTAAAAGAGTTTCAACATGATCAGCGTCTCCAGTATTGCCTTCATTTTCTTAAAAAAACCAACCAGATCTGAGCTGAATTTACACCACAAGTCAATTCCTGTAAATGTTGTTTGTTTGTATTTTGTGACATTATTTATATTTTTATTCCTACAAAGTGTTGCACACATGAACCTATTTTATGTCCCATCAGTCTGACCAAGATCGTTCTTGGTCTTAACTCATTGCAGGATGTGGATCAGCAGAGCTCTGGGAAATTAGTGTTTTATGACAAAAGGATCATTTGGCCTTTTATAGTTCAATCTCACAAAAGGTTTGTGTTTTGCATTTAAATGTTGCATTTACTCTGGGAAGTATTATCTACACAATAGACTTGAGTAACAGCTCATCTCCTACCTTAATAAACTTATTTATTATAAATGCAATAAAAAGTTTCTATTTCCAAATTAAACAAAAAGAAAAAACTAATTCAGCAGTTATTTCAAAGCTTGATTTTTTTGTTTGTGCAAACATATTTTTAAAGTATATTAAAGTGTCAGAGGCACAACATGTTTGTTGTCCTTTTATATTTTAAAAGCTTTAAAATTATAGCAGCACAAATAATGTTTTTCAGTGTAAAACACATTTTAGCGATCTGATCATGAACTGATCAGGCTGAACATGTTGGCATGTAAAACTTAAATGGATCCATGATCAGTTGAACATGTTGCCTAAATGTTTTGTAATTTTCCTTTTAACTAAAAAAATGCCTTTTTCTGATACATTAAAACTCAGTTATTTAAAAATTTATTATTTTGTTATGTTTTTCAGCTGGTCATCATTTTTTCTCCTGTATGTTGATTGATGAATAAACACAGGAAGTTGTTGCTCATCATATTGGATTTGACTGATGTAAATTTAGACAATGTCGCACCGAGTCACAGAGAGCAGGAATTAAAAAACTAAAATGTTACGTGAATCTGGGTCATTTTTCACATGGAAAAAAAGATTTCTACATTCCCCATGCTCTGGTTTAAATTGAAAAGGCTGTTTTGGCAAAAAAGAAGCCAACACAATCGGACCAAGCATATTTCATTACCCAGAATGCATTGCAGCGTAAACATTCAAAAAGTTTTTCTTAAAATTAAATATTAAACATCTTGTCATACTGATCAGTCCGTCCAGGATTTTCTGATTGTTTTTGTATTTTTTTGCAATCAAATTCACAGATCTTGTCAGAAATATTTTAAAACATTTTTATGGTATTTGTGCTATGATATTAAATGTGACTTTTAATTAATCGCTACATTGATTATAACTTGACATCAAGTAAATCTGAGGCAGCATCACAATATTTTTGACCAATTTTGAGAAAAAATTGGAGTAAAATAAAAAAAAAGTGAATATCTGTTGATTTTGTGTGAGTTAAAAACTGGATGTAATTTGGATTAAATGTTAAAGGGCCTTGAGTTTCACATATGTATTGCAGGACTTTATGCTGATTTGACTTACAAATGTTTTCCTACTGAAAATAAATGCTTTGGTTGAAGCATTTATTTTTAATCTGCTTACTGTAGCCAGATTATGCAAGATCTAATGAAACTTGGGGAAGATTCAAAGAAAATAGTTTTGCACCACAGGTATTAAATGAGAACGTAAGAGGAATATTTTCACCTCAACCCTTGGGAAATGTTAAGTTATGCTGCTGTTTGATATGATAAATACAGCACTTAGCAAAACTAAACCACAGAAGACATATTTTCTTTTTCTAGTACAGCAAGGCTCATTACTCTCTGAACCACGTCTAAAAAACAAGATTCATCTGTGGCCTTTTAAGAGGAAATGTCACATCAGGACGGATAATAAGGTCTGGACAAGAGCCATCGATGGAGCAACACCTCTGATAGAAGAAAAATACACAACAGTTTCTAACGGTTCACTACACGGCATGAAAATGTCTGTCGTCAGTCATTCAGTGTTTTATTGATTCCAACAAACGCATCAGGAGATGACAGCAGGAAGCGCCATAAATCACTCATGAAGTAAATGTCACTGCGGAGAATTTTAGTCGTTCAACTTGCATGATGTGAAACCTGAGGGAGGATCTGCACTGAATACCGCATGCATAATGTTGGAAATATTGGAAAGAAATTTAATATTTTGTTTTATAAAAGCCAAGCTCATAACTCTGATTAAATATATTGGTTATGGATTACAGTTTATGATTTAGGTTTTAAAAAATGCTTACATTTGGCTAACAATACCGAGATACTATTTCTGAAACCAGTTATTTTGAAGTTTACAAAAATAAAAGGTTTGCAGACTTTCACAAAGAGAACTGTGCCATTACCTGGCAACCGCAGCCCGTTACCTGGCAACCGCAGCCCGTTACCTGGCAACCGCAGCCCGTTACCTGGCAACCCAGTTCTATTCCCATTGGCAGATTATTTCACTTATTACAAGATATTTTTCCCATGTTACAAGTGAAATAATCTGCCAAGAGAATTAGAACAGATTTATTTGTATAAGGGAATTATTTATATATGTATAAAGTTAGTTTTGTCTTATTTCAACTGCAATAAGATATATGCGCTAAAAACAAGACTAGAAATACTTGGTAACATTTTCTGCAAATTTGTAACATGCATATCAAATTGGACTTTCCTTATTTTTTATCCAGAAAAGGTGAGTCATTTTGCAAAAACGTGTTGATTTAAATGAACGGGCCGACTGAAACTAGCATCACTATTTGCATACATATTATTGGGACAGAGCCAAACAACAGATGGACGTTAGAGGCTAACAACCGAAGCTCCCCGACTTCAGCTTCTCAGAGCCAATAAACAACCAAACATTATGATTACAGCCTGAAATTTAACATCAACCATGACAAGGTACAAGACTTCTGTAATACATGAAATGGAAATTACAAAAAAATTATTCATCAGCTTTGGCTTTTTCTTTCCACCGAAGACAACATGGCGGTCCATTTCCATTTAATTCTTTTCTGTTGACCTGGAAAAGACCCTGCAGTTCAGCAGAGGAGGTGGAAGGACGCCCGTCCTCACCGGGTTTTCATTAATCATGAGAAGCTTGAAGGAAAATATTACAGGCAGGAAAAGGGATGAAACTGTTTTTGGTCCAACAGCCAGGCTAAACCTATTTCAATCAAACAAACATTTTTATTTCTTCCTGTCTCGCTTTCTTGAGCTGTTTTTCTCTTTCTTTGGCTACTTGCCATCATTTTTTCTAACTTGCTGTTTGTGTCTTATTTGGGGGATTTTGTGGCCAATCTGCCCTGAGTTATATTCACATGAATTCGAATTACTGAAACAAAGCGGGGAGGGGAATCAGAAGAAAATATGTGAACCTGTAGCTGTGAGGCTTTCTCCTGAATTATGGCTTATTTTTCCCATTCCTAAAGGCCTGCCAGGCCAACTTTCAACATTTCACAAGGACAAGAAGCAGGTGGAAAAACAGGAGATGGGTAACGGTATGGTTCATATTCCTGCAAATACCAGGACTAAAAAAAGATCACTAAATTATGGCAAATACACTTTTGGCTCAGTGATCCTTCTAAAAACGACTAAGCTAAGATTACAAGGAACAGTAATCCTCAGCAACGGCATTAGGGATTGTGACACCGATAATGCCAAAAATGCTCTGCTGCTGCCATTGATCAGCGATGAAACATAATCCTAAAGAACACATGGGACGTTTTGCGGTTTAGAAGATAACGACTTGATTTAGCCAAATCTGTGGAAGCATCATTTTATCTGAAAACACTTATTTACACCAAAGGATTGTGGATTTTGGCTCCAAATAGACCAAATGATGCTTTAGGTCAGAATTACAGCAAATACTGACGCTTCCTAAAATACATTTGCAATGTCAGTTTTTTAAAAAACAAAGTTGTATTAACAATACAGAGATTCCGGTTTTGAAACCAGAAGTTTACATACCAGAATAGAAAGATTTCTCTTATTGATAAATCAATAATTCCTTAAAGTTGCAGAAAAAGTTAAAGATTTCAGATTATTTTGTCATTTCCCTCGTTTGTACTCTAAATATAAACGTCAAACGTTATTACTTCAATGAAAAAACATTTAATTAAATTATTTTTTGGTAGTGCTCCCTAATAATAATGGCTATTTTTAGGAGTAGCTCCGCGGGCGACTGAAAAGGTCCCTGTGGGCGACCGGGGGCCCGCGGGCACCGGGTTGGTGACCCCTGCATTAGTGGACGGCATGAAATAAGCTGCATTATTTCACATCCAATTTGTGCAGAAATCCTCTTCTTTCATATGCTAAAGCCCAGAGCTGCTGTTTCTGATGCTTTCTCCTCAGGCAGAGCTTCATCCTGACTCACAGCCAGACACACATTTCATGACTTGATGGTTTCTCTATGTGATGCAGGCGTCTGATAGCTTATCTGATGAATCGGCCTCACCTGCCTGGACTTCGGTTCGATACTGCGAGCGAGAACAGCCGCTGACAAAAGGAACCCTGGCAAGAAGGAAGATCAGATACAGAAGCTGATACACCTTCCAGGTTCTGCGAGGTCAGAGCAGGAGAGGAAGGAGGCAAGCGAGAGAAAACCGCTGCCAAAACGATCATGTAGTGAGTGAAAACGCATTCATATGCTTCATCCATTCTCTCACTGGGGGTTCCTTATTGGTAGCAGGAGAGAAATATCTTTCATCTTTAGTTCCTCTTCTCTCTTTGGAAAAAAGCTGAATCGATTTTAAAAGCAGTTCAGAAACAAGCTGCTGTCACACAGTTTTATATCTCTCACTGTTCCACCTATGCTGACATATAAAAACACATATGAAGGGAATATTAAAGTCTCCTCGCATGTAGAAAGTAAGTCTTTCTCAAACCACGATGGCCCCTAGCGCCCCCTAGTGGCCCCCTAGCGCCCCCTAGTGGCCCCCTAGCGCCCCCTAGTGGCCCATGGGCGCCCCCTAGTGGCCCCCTAGCGCCCCCTAGTGGCCCCTAGCGGCCCATGGATCTATGATGGAGTCACAGCGCCACCTTCACATTAGGAGGAATGAAGACCGTGAGTGATGAGGCTAATATTTAAAGGCCCGGCTGTGTGTAGAAAGATGTTGTGTTGTTGCCGGGGCAACTTAAGGTCAGGTGGTCCATGAGAGTTTATGAATCGGGGTTATTGATCCTCAGCCTGAAATCATCTGAGAAACACTGATCCATATGAATCTCTTCTTATTCGCTGCAGATCAGAATATTGCTCAGAGATGATCGTAACATTTTGAACTGCTGGTTGAACAAGTCGTCACTGGATCATAAAAAATGTGGATACCTAGGAGCCATTTCTGTCTTATTTTCAACGCATTTCAGCAGATAAATTTGGGTAAAGGTCAAATATTGGTTGCATTATAAATGCCCAAACCCGAGACGTGGCTGTTTTAGAAGTAAAAGACACATTTAGATTTATAAGAGTGGTAGAAGGTTTTCTGTGGTTAGTTTCTATTTTTAAAAAAAGCAAGAAAAAGCATTTGATTTAAATCCAATTGAGGCACTTACGCTAAGTAATTTAAGTGCAATCAACCCAAAGCAACAACAAGGAAAAAGCCATTACCATTAGTCAGAAAATATACTGAACACCATCAATAAATGTCACTAATTTGCAGATGTAATACTTAAAATTCAGAAAGACGTGTATGAAAGTCACAACACTAAACTGATGATTATATAGTCAGACGAATCCGTAGCCTTGCATCAGAAAGCATAACCTGAGTTTTACCACATTTTTATGAAATAAAGATAAAAATGAGCAGAATATGGAAGAGGCTTCAGTATTTGTATCCACTCAGTCCTCCTGCAGAGGCTGAGCAGTTCCTGCTTACTTTTTAAGTTTAAAGGCTCTAAGAAGCTTCAAGAATTAAAAACAAACATTAACTGGAAATTTAATCCATTTCTCTGATTTTCTTATTGACATCTTTTCCAAAACTGCACAGCAAATGCAACCATGTAGTTTCACACACATTTACTCACCTAAGCAACAAACTCCAGCCAACTTTTCAAATACAAACCCCCCCAGACCCCCCAGCACTGATTAATTCATAACAGGGCCAGGCAAGCACAGCGTGTGTGTGTGTGTGCTCTCACACACACGCTGTGTGTGTGCAGAGTTGAGCAGGGGGACAAAGACAAAAACAGTAAAGGAGGAGAAGGAGAAAAATGACAAGTGAGCGAGCGAGTGGAAAGAGGAAGAAGCGAGGGAGAGGCCGCGTCGGGTTCAGTTTATTAGAGCTCCCTGGCGGTCAGCTGGCGGATTTATTCATATGATTTATTGCATCGGCCCAGCCCTGGGATTCTGTGTTTGTTTCCGCTCACATTCTTCTCACAATGTATTTATCATGTGTGCGACTTTCAAATTGCCGCTGCCATCGACTTTGAGCCTCCTAAGCAGGCCTGACGTATTCCCACCCCACGCGTTCCCGCCCGCCAAACAGCTGCTCTTCAAAACCACCAAAAACCCAACGATAAATCCTGAAACACAAACTAATAAAGACAATTGTGCTCATTTATTTCAGGCTCGGCGCATCCCTGCTGTCTGCCAGTGGACAATGTTTTCTTGTTCCAGTCAGATTTGGGAAAATACCCAATTTATCGCATGTCAAACAACGGCCTCATGTTTTTATATAAATGTTAATGCTCTTTCCCAGAGAGCGCCGTTTGGTCCAGCGAGGATTTCTCTAAAATAAAGACAGAAGGAGCCACAGTGAGAGCAAGTCTGACGACGCGGCGTCTGAAGAATGGAAACGTAATCCAGCTTTCAGTGAAATCCTGTTCCTCTAAATATCACAGTGGATTAATAAAAGGCCCAACATGGTCAGTACAGTTTCCTTTTGTCAAGTATAAGAGACTAAATAAGAGGATTGCACAAGTTTATGTTTTATTCGACTTTGTCATGCTGCTTTCCAGATGCCCTAAAAATGAACAACTTTTTTGGAACTGAATGTTTTTCTTCTTTTTTGACAGACATGATTATTAACCTGGAGTCTCTGGAAATTATCCACATTTGTGACTCATTATTCCATATTTCGTAAATAGTTCAAAGATAATTATGTGTTTAATGTTCTGTTGTGCATTAGAAATAATCCAGAAGCTGCAGTTATTAAACTTCATGACCTCAAATCTAACTCTCATATTGTAGTTTTATTATCTCTGTCCTAATATTTTTTGCTTGGCATTTATTCCAAATGGCTGTTTGCCCAATTTCACAAAGCTCTAAAACAAATTCAATTATTATAATTTTTATAATAAACACGTATCTATTTGGCACTTTAACTTGCCAGAAGCTGTCGCTGCGTCTCCAACTGCACTGGAAACCTCCCAATGCACTGGAAACGCACGGAAACCCCCCAATGCACTGGAAACCTCCCAATGCACTGGAAACCTCCCAATGCACTGGAAATCTCCCAATGCACTGGAAACCTCCCAATGCACCGCCTACTCTACTGTTTTTCTATAAAACAAACTTTGGAATTTTAAAGTCTGAAGCTGAGATTTTAAATTGTGTCTTTTTTTTTTAAATGCACCTTAATTTGACCTTTTTTCCAGCATTTTGTCCTTTTCCCTCCTTGGAGAGTTTAAGCATTAAATGCACCTAAAAATATCACATTTCAGCAACAAGGCAAAGCGCTTTATAAACACACATGTAGAACCGGGCGGTGTAGAACTAGGTGGAGACTTTAGTTTCTGGTTCTGGAAATGTTCTACAGCTGGGAGAAGGTCCATTGTGGAACCCAAGGGTCAGGTCAGAGGTCAGGCTGTAACAACTGTTTTCAGCTGTAACAACCGATGAGGTGTGTAGATTCTATATCTATAACTCTAGATCGTTCCTCTTCAATAACTTCAGTTGCTGTTCAGCTGGAAAAAGTTTTATCAGTGATTGGATGGGTTCAAATGTCACCAGGTGACATCAGGATGTAGAGCTGTGTATCATCAATGTAGCTATGGTAGCTAATGTTATTTCCTGCTATAAGCTGAGCATATAGATATTAAAAAAGAGGGGTCCTAACACAGAACCTTGGGGAACACCGCATGTGATTCTGCCGCTTCCATAACTGAAACAAAGAAACACATTCAAATCTAAGATTCAAATGCTATTAATAAAAAATAGCATTAAACAATAATGCAAAGTCATGTTTAGATTTCCTGTGTGAAGACTTTACTTCTGTTGACTTTCCTGTTTAGCATCATAATCCCAGATGTCACTCTGTGACAAACTGGCCCATTTTCATCTCCACAAGCTGGAACAAAACTTCACCCTGAAAACCAGCTCATCATGGCTGAGAATCAAAACGGCCTAAAGCTCTGATAACGTCCCGAATGCAGACAGAGAGAGGACCCCTCTGGTTCTGATTGGTTTAAGCAAAGGTTAACGGGATGTGTCGAGGTATTTTGCTCATGAAGGCGGCCATCTTAAGGGCAAACTCTTATGCTGGAGAGCAAATTTCAAAAGATCAGCAACTTTTCTGTAACTAAAAATACAGGCGAGTTGTTAGCTGCTTCTACAGGAGTTAGCTGCAGAAGCTAACATCTGTTAAAGCAGAAGTGACTCATTGTGGTGTTAAATATGACTCTAGAAAATCATAAGGAAAAGGAAGTACCATAAATACAGAAGAAAAAGCAGCAACTTTGGATATTGCTGAGATCCTCTCACGTTTCCTGTTCAAGTTTATTTTTTCTATTTGGAGGCAAAATGTAGAGACTGCTGAACCGAATCCCAGGAAGATAAATGATTAAATCAAACATCATAAAACCTGGGTGAGTAAATGTTAAAAACACTCAAATGTTCCTGGTGACTTTCTGATTGAAACATGTTTGCTTTTCATCAGGTGGGTAGAAAATCCAGACATTTTACTCAAGTAAGAGTTATAAGTTATAAAATGTTTTGGTTTTTAAAGTTACTCAAATAAATAACTAAGTAAATATGACTAGTTACCAACACATTCTGTTCAACTCATATAATTCATCTGAATTAAATGTCTGAATGATTTCCTCAGTATTTGTTTTGTTAATGATCTGATTAATTGCAAAGTTGACTTTTAATGCAATTTTTAAAGCAATTTGCATGAAAATTGTCACTATTGACTGAATGACACTTGATGACATCAGTCATTAACATAAAGACTCCTTCCTGTGCATCGCAGCTGTTATGTCAGCCCTTCAAATAAAGTGTTACTATTTGTTTCTATGGCCATTGTCTCCATGTTAACTAATTATTTTACCAATGTAATCTGGTTTTATTTGCCTCCGACAGGGTAAATAGTCTGACCTTTTCTCACCAGTAACACAAACAGAGTTTACTTTAACCCATCAAAGAAGATGAATGTTTGTCTTTAGCCGTCTCTCCGCTGCTTCTCCTCTAGCGATTCCCTCCTCCTTTTTCTTTATCCTCCATATTTAACGTCTCTCCCCATCGTTATCTTTCTCCTCTCAGCTTTGTGCTTTGATTCGTCGCCCATCTTTGTACCTTTCTTCTTCTACCGCTGTGTGACATCACATGTTCTCTCCGCGGCTCGCATCCTCCCCGGACAAAATGCTCGCCATTCATATTACATCAAGAGACTCTGGAAATCATTTGAAGGGTACATAATGCTGCGCAACGCAAATCATCCAGCAAGAAACACAGAGACAGATGGACAGAGACGTCAGACTGAGATGAAAAATATGTCTGTAGATGAAAATTTAAAAACAACTTTCAATAAATCTCATCTAAGTCGAGTCAAAATTTGTTTATATACGAACTTCAACCGAGCAAAGTGCTTCACAAAACCACAACATCACAGGCAGGTACATGATTAAGCCAAAAATTACATTTAGTTTGGTCAAAATAATTAAAAAATACCAAAACGTACTTTAGTTCAGGTGCAGTGATTTCCCAAAAACTTGAATCAGAGATAATTGTTGGGTTCAGACGACGCGGTGGCGACGGCAGTGCGCTGGCGGCAGCGGTGGCGATGTGGCGCGTGGCGCGGTGCAGCGACGCGGTGGCGATGTGGTGGCGTGGCGCGGCGAGGCGACGCGGTGCGGCGCGGCGACGCGGTGGCGATGTGGCGGCGCGGTGCGGCGAGGCGGCGGCGTCACCCAGACGGAGGGCAGGAAGTAAATGCAGCTCCGCTATAGAAACGCAGTTTAACATTAACATACAACTGGATTTACAGAAGCTAAATAAATCATTTACAAGTTGATCCAAGAACACAGAAATATCATGGGTTAGCTTGTTGTTAGCGTTAGCAATAGCATTGTCATCAGAGCACAACTCGCCCGGCAGAAAACAGTCGACAGCCATTTTATGCTTCTTCTTGATTCAACCCGAAACCAAATCATTTTTAAGAGCTTTTTATTCTTTGATGTGGATAAATACACACGTCTTTTCTCCCTGGTTGCAAACTGTAAAACTGTAAGACAAGATTTTCTTTAAAAGTGTTACAGTGGGTCTTAAAACCTCACATAAAATAACCAAATAATGAGATCTTCTTTTAATATTCAGTAAAGTTAGTCATGAAGAAACTACTGTCTTGCTAAAGAAAGGTCTAGTGATCCTTTAAAAATCATCAATATTACCAAATAAAATGAATTACGAGGCGCTGTTTGGAGCAAAAATGATTAAATCAAGATAGTTTGGAAGCTACCAAGTCAACCACAACACACAAAAATGATGGATCAGATATAAATCTCTGCAAAACAAAACCAGGAAAATCTAATAGCGGGCTGCTTAATGGATCAGCTCATTGATGGGGTTTATGATGTATTGGATAATCATCTCTTCTCCTGCAGCCCGGTGCTGCAGCACCAGGCTGCAGCATCACCGGGCTGCAGCACAGCCATGAAACGGACCAGCTCAGCTGACGGCTGGACACTGGCCCAGATGAAAGGTTTAAAAACTGAACCCGTTTCCCTTCTGTCTCTGTCTCAGCGTAACGGAGAAGCAGTAAAATGAAACTTCTTTTCTTGAGACAGATTTTGATGCCTCTCCCCTCAGGACTGCATTTAGAAATGGACGAGCTTTACAGCCACATGTTCTCAACTTCGAAACAAAAAAACTGGTTGTAATTAGAAAAGTTGCGTTTCTACTGCCAGGTTTTGCTGGGATTGATTAATCCCAGTTCGGAGCTGGATTTGACAGAATGGAGATATTTTATGAAACATGTAATACACGACTGTTTCTTCCTTTTTCAATAACTTCTTCATTCCTGTTTACAAACACAAACATCACATACAGATATTTGAATACTTTAAAAACTGTTTGCTCAAAGCAAAACTCTGCATTAAACAGAACAATGTAAACAGAAGAGCCTGTGGTATTATATTAGTCGACCTTGATCCACTGATTTTCAACTAAATGTTCATATTTCTGTTGGCAGTGACAAAAAGAAAGCAGCTCAAAAGTCTTTAAATCAATAAAATAGTTATTTTATCCATGAAATATTTAAACTGTTTGCTTTCTAGATCCAGTTTTAATTATTTTTTTTTTTTTTTTTTTTTATCCAAAGAGGAAAAAAAAGCTGTCAGGATATTTTGTGCAAGCTTTGAATAAATTATGAAGCTTCTTGGGGACATTTTGCACCCATTTTGTCAATCTACTTATAACTAATGTAGCAGAGGTGGAATAATTCACCCAGCACAAGAATAATAATTTGGGAAAATCATTTTTTTCCCCACTAAAATCACAAACCATTTCAAACAACCTGGTTTGATTTTGAACTGAAGGGGAATAATTGCTGTAGCAACTCTTACCAATAATACATGAAGGCAAAAAGGAAACTGTGAAAGATCTGCAGCAAAATCTTAAAAATGTGGGAGGATCAGACAATATGTACATTTAAAATTTACATATTGAGCAAAGTTTTGTTGCAATGCTTCACTGCTAACTTTATGAAACTCTGTGACAAAAAGCTGTGATGTTCAAGATTTAAATGAGATGTGAATCTTTAAAACTGGTTCAACGTGGCCCAGCAGGAGGCAGGAGGCTGAATATCAGACCTGAGACGCAAATCACTGCTCATTTAGTTACATTTTAAAAATTTACTTTTTGCAGTATTTTTACTACGCTGTGCTTTTTACTTTTACCTGCGTAATTTTATTATGAAGTATTTCTGCTCTTACTTGAGTAAAATCTGTTTTTTCTACCCACTGAATGAAAATCAAACATGTTTTAATTTCACCAGACTCAGACCTGCAGTTTATGGTTTTTATTTAAAGGAACTGATTTGGAAACATTTATTTTGCCTGGTTTTGTTCCTTTTTGTTGAATTATTGACATTTTGAAATGTCAATAATTAAAATAAAAAAGTTTCCCACTTAATTTTATTTTTCTGTGCATTTGATGATATAATTTATTAATTTTAAGTGATTGATAATTTGATCAGTTACTCAGTATTTGAGTACTTTTTCACCAAATACTTTTTCACTCTTTTTTTTTTTAAATTGTAGTGCTCCTTTAACTTAAACAAAACTTCAGGTACTTTGCATTTTTCAGAATAAAGTTCTCGACAGCACTTGTGAAAAAGAAAAGCGTTGGAGCATTTATTTCCTGAAGAGGCCGATGTTATCATCATGTTGTCTCCTATTGATCAGCGCTGCTGCGGTGAGCAGAGAGGACTGGAGTAACAAGAAGGCCAGCTCTTCAGTTTGTATGGAGCTGAAATCCTTCACATCCATCCTGGTCAATGACCGTCACCGAGCAGCACATCACAAAGCAGAGCAGGATGTTCAATGGACAGACACAGGAACTCCTTTGTTCCCTTATGATTCAATTATTTAACTCTGAACAGAAGGCTGCAGGAATTATTGACTATAAAGAATGAGACTGTCTCCACCACTTTAAATCTCCCTAATCACTAATTTGGTTACATAATGTTTCTCAGATTCTTTGTTGTCATTTCTCCAGTTTGATGACATTAACTCCTGGTAGCTGCTCACTGAACGGCTCATCACTGAAACACCCTGGCATCGCATCAGACCTCTCAGCTCTTCTGAGTTTAACCTCAAACATGGAGAAGCAACATTCAGCTTCTATGCATCACTGATCTGGAACAAACTTCCAGAAAACTGAAAAACAGCTGAAACACCGATTTTCACAAATCCTTAGACCTTCAACTGTCAGTCGACTTGTTAGAGGGAAAAACTTTAAAACTGAGTCTTACCGAAACGCTGAGTAAACATGCTAATGTTAGCTTAGCATCAAAACAAAGG
This sequence comes from Poeciliopsis turneri, assembly GCA_922788865.1. Classification (NCBI taxonomy): domain Eukaryota; kingdom Metazoa; phylum Chordata; class Actinopteri; order Cyprinodontiformes; family Poeciliidae; genus Poeciliopsis; species Poeciliopsis turneri. The sequence goes on along the minus strand of CAKLNU010000541.1, from coordinate 850,878 downwards.
ACCCAGGATAGAAAACATAAGAGCAGCATTTAAATTTAGGGTTTTTGTCAAACCAGATTCACATTCAGACACAATGTTTGATTAGAAACGTCTCTTTAAAAAACATTCTAGTTTTTTGTCAAATGATCAGAAATGAAACTTCTTTAATATTTATATCCACTAAACATCCGACTCTCATTGGTACTTAATTTCTCCTCAGCCAGGTAAGTAGTTCATCTCTATTCCAGCAGAAAAACTATATCAAAATGTTAAAAAACTAACATGTTAAAATATTAGAAGTGTGACTCCTGCAAAGGATTGGTCTTGCATCATTTTCACAAATTAAATCCAGCAGCCTAATAAAAGCGTTAAGTTATCTGAAGCTGATCTCTTTAAATACATTCTGAGAGTAAAAGCAGGCAAGAGAACCGCTGTTCCTTTAGATATTGAACTAACACATTAAAATAATTGTTCCGGGTAAAAAACATGACACTGAACAGCAGTCTATCTATCCCGTAATCTAAACTCACAGTTCAGAAGGTTCTTGCTGACAAAATGGGTCGTATTGAAATGAGTCCAGCTGGTTGGACTGGGTCCAGTCAGCAGTGGGTAGCAGTTACTTCACATTGCCTCATGACTCTCTGGAGAACCTCATGTTTAAAACATAGCATCAGTTATTGATCATTAATTTATCTCTTGATAGAATTTTTAAAAATAGAGAAAGAAAAATTCATATTTCTGAGCCACAAAGCTCAACTTTTCTCTTTTTAACATTTATATAAGCCGGAGTGAAGGTGATGCAAGGACGCGATTTTTCTTCTGCTTCTTTTGAGCATTTTTCACTTTCTGGAGGAACAGTGCTGGTTTGCAACACTTACATATGACTATATGCTGATTTCATCAGCGCCAGGGAGAATCATAAACCAATAAAACTGCAATCAGAATGACAGATATAGACTCAGGTCATTTAATAAAGCCATCATTAATCTTATATACATCTAAACCCAATTAGTTAATCATGGGACAACAGACTCAGAAACCTTTATGCAAGTTTAGACTTTACCAGACCTTCTGCAAAGTAAAATACCTGAAACCAGGAGAAAACATGCAGCGTCATTTAAAGGAAAACCCACAAACATGCTGCAGGCTCCTCAACAAGCAGAGGGAGGAAATGTAGCAAAGTGTGAAATTAAACAATGCAGGTGTGAGATTCATCATATGACCAGGTGTGAAATAAGGATCTGAAGGAGTAAAAGCTAAAAACACAAAATAAAAAACACTATAAATCACAACCTGGAAACCAAAAACACAAAGCAACTCCTGACAATTCGGTGTGGATGCTGTTACTGAGTGAAGAAAACTTAGACGGAGCAGAAAAGGTTTAAAGCCATTTTAAAAGAAAACTAGACTTTAATAACAAAGTTAGACAAAGAGAGAAACAGATAACAGGAAGGCTCCAAACACTCCTCCATTTTCCACTTTAGGTGACAAAATAAACAGAGACCAAAAGGCTAATAAATAAAGTTCACATTTTAAAATTAGAGCTTTATTTGTTTTAAATATTTGTAGCTCTTTACAGTGGTAAATATTAATTACATAAAATAGAAATTAGATATTGTATAATTAAGGACCAGCTGGAAATGTTATATATATATACATATATGTATATCTGCTGCTGCAGCCTTACTTAATGTCAAGCTGTGATCCATAATGATACGGCATTTAACAAAAAGTCATATAAGTGCAAATATTCCTAAATTAGTACCACAAACACTGATTTTTATTGCAAAAAATAAAAATAAAAAAATTAAAAAATCCTGTAGGGACTGAAAAGATTTTCAACATTATCTAATTTTCAGAATTTATTAATAGTTTAAAACTTATCAGGTTTCATCAACACATCGTGGCACAACCGGCCCTTTAAGAGCAGCCAGATGGTTGATCAACTGAAACTGAGTTTGACTCTCCTGGTTCACAAAGACGTGACAGACACACACACACACACACACACACACACACACACACACACACACACACACACACACACACTGGCCGCTCGGTGACAGATGTGTGGACTGGACTAAACATGTTTCAGGTCTGCTTGCTCAGCACACAATTCCTCCCCTTATCAACAGATATGGACAGCCTGCAGGACTCCTTGGTAAAAATTACAACGTGTGTGTGTGTGTGTGTGTGTGTGTGTGTGTGTGTGTGTGTGTGTGTGTGTGTGTGTGTGTGTGTGTGTGTGTGTGTGTGTGTGTGTGAGCCTCCAGGCTAGACTTCCACAGAGTGATACTGAAGTGTGTCAAAGGATTATACAAGAGAAATTCCTCCTGCAGCTGCTTTTGTTAAACAGAAAAGAGACTCCTGAGAGCAAATTGATTTGACTGCCAAGTAGAACTAATGAGGATTTTGTAACAGAACAATGTCAGAATCATCCAAAGGCATGTCATAAAGCAAATCCAATCCCAAGTTAAAATGGAAAAATGTCATTATCTATGCAAAAACGTCCCACCAGATTGAAATTACAACATTTTGAAAGGCTGTGTGAATCAGAAACATTATATATGTTAAGCTCTTAAAATATTTAAACATTTTAGTAAGTACAGAGAAAGAAGATGTTGCTTGAAAACAAAAAGACAGAAGTTACTTATTTTCATCTGCGTGGTATTTACAAACAGCTGTAAGCATAGTTATTTAATTTTTCTCTTGGATTGAAGCCAACCAGGCAGCAAAATTTATTTTGAAACTGAAAGTTAATTAAAAGCCTTCGATTCTTAAAACACAGCGGGGGGCATATTTAAAAAAATGAAAGTTTTCATGGGATTTTAAAGGTCACAAAAAGCCAGATTACAGTTCGTATTAGAGTTGGCAAAAGATGACTACAGATTTTCAGAAAAGTAATATTTTGTATTGGAAATTTGAGTTATTTTATGTTGCCAATAACAGAAGAGATAAAATGGGCTAAACAGTTCATTTGAAAATTAATAAGTGGCTCATAATATAACTGTAAATATAATATTTAATTGTTGAAATATTTATTTGGAGTTTATTTTTTAACATTAATTCTTAAAGTGATCCAGAATTAGTTGAACATGTTGACCTTTTCCAGGCCAAAACTCATAATTATTTTTAAAAATGTACATTTCTGTCATTCCTCCCTCCTGCTGAGTTGATCATGTTCTGCACTGGAATCTACAGCGGAAACACAGGAAGGCTAACTTTAGCTAGCTAGGCATTTATCACATTGCGTTTGGTGTCATTTCAGATAAAGACATATTGTGTCTCTGTTGGTTGTAATTAAAAAACAAAAACAAAAAAGCAGGGAGGTGAACCTGGATAATTCCCCACATGAAGAAAGAGAAGAGCGCAGTGCAAGAACCGGAGCGGAAAACTATTTCTGAAGGGCCCATCTGTGCCCTCAACATTTCTCTCCAGAACACATCGAGTCATTTGTACAAGCAAAACTAACAAAAGCCAACAAAATTAAAGAGCTAAAAATAAATGCCTTGCTGAAACAGGCAGAAGCTCTCTGAAATGCTAATGGAGCTAAAGCTAATGGTATTTAATATGAAACCATCAATCAGATCCAAGCAGGAACTCTGACCAGCAGCTGCAGAACAGGACACCGAGCTACAGACGCTGGGAGAAACAAAGACAAGCAATGCTAACAGAGCTAACTGCTACTTCAAATGCTAACAGAGCTAACTGCTACTTCAAATGCTAACAGAGCTAACTGCTACTTGAAATGCTAACATTTACCCAGAATGCATTGCAGCGGGACCATGGTGACTTTTGTGAGACAATATTTCATTAAAATGTATTAAAGCTAAACAGCTGTATTATTTTTACATCCAAAGTCAATATTTTTCAAATAAATTAGATTGTTACAATTAATCAGGGATCCTTTAAGGGTAAGCTGTATATGTCTAATCAGGTAGTAATTGTAAATTTCCTAAGCATGCACTAAAACTGCTGAGCTCAAATGGAAAAGGTTTTTTTATTTTCCATCACAGATTAAGAAATGATGCTGACTGAAGGGAAGCTTGTGGGTGGAATATGCAACTTTGTTTTGCGAATTAGCTTTGCTCTTTAGAAACCAATTTGGCAACTCCAGAGAACATTCATCTGTCCTCCCACCTCAGGTGTTCGGTTTTGGGTTGAAGGCTTTATTTACACCACTGTAAAATTGATGACTATATTCCTCCACAGCAAAAAACAAAAACCCTGTTAGGATTTTAGTTTCATGTTGATTTGACTCATGAGGTTACTTAAAGCTTAAATATGATCTTGAAATGCAAATATTATGCAGGAACAGTGGGGGAGAAACCATTCCTCTTCAGGGAAACATTTTCTAAAAAGAAATATTTTGAAACAGCTTGTTGTTCGTTCCAGAAAACTCCCACAATCAATATTTGTTACTCTTGCCAAACTGTGCAGATGACTACCATATTCACACCAGCCATAAAATGCATAATAAAGCAGGAAAATACAAATATACGTCGCATTTTTGAGGGAAATTTATTTGATAAAATCCAACATCAAGAACAGACATGTCATCTTGACAGGAAATTTAAAATAAAAATAGAATAGAGGCAACAGGCTGAATAATTGTACGGTATGCTAACGTTACATGACAACGAACTGAGAATATGCCTGGTATGTTAACATAACATATTAAGAGTTATTCAGAAAACTATAGCATCAATAACATGCTAACAAGTTTACCAAACCATCTGTGTCTCTCCAAATCACTAAACTGAATAAAATCTTCATCTTCTGTCGCTTGTAAACAACTCCGCTAACTGCAAAGGTAGAAGAACGCATGCCTAGAGCGCCCTCTTGCGGTTTAGTGTGAAAGTAACATGTGATATGATATAATAATGTGTTAATAATTTCACACATAAGTCGCTCATGAGTATAAGTCGCAGCCCCGGCCAAACTATTAAAAAAACTGCGACTTATAGTCCGGAAAATACGGTAATCACAAAGAAATCAGGTACATGCTGCTGTATTTCTTACAGCAGCATGTTTCAGCTTTTAAATCGACTTTAATTCTTTTTAATTGAAATGTAAATGATTAGAACAGACTAAAGTACAGATATTCACTTCCACAGAGTAGAATCCAATATTCACAGCTTATTTTCCTACTTATAACCAATTTTCCTGTTTTAAATATTCAAATAAAAATAGTAAGCTTTACTATGACTAGTTCTTAAGGGTAAAAGAAAATATCAATACAGATCATTTGAGGTAAATACTGATGGGGTTCATGAATCCAGCAACTCTACTAAAAATTATTGTGTTTTATTAATTAATCTTTTTGAAATATTCATGCTGCTCCAGTTAGTCATGAATTCTCACAATGCCAAATACGACGCTGCATTATGAAACCTTCAGAAATAAACAATACAAATAAAAATTGGGCTATGCAACATAAAACTCTTGGTTGCTCCTTTCATCAGCAGTGGCTCCATAACTGATGTGGATCAATAAAGGTGAAAGGTCAGCAGGAGTGACCTACAGAGTGAACTCTCCTGTTGGGTTCATTCCCACGTTTCCACAGGGGGAGAACAGGCTGAACTGTTAATTGGGATTTCCACAGAGGCCAATTAGCAGGTGAAAATCTTTTCTCAACGCGAGAAAGATTAATCACTTACCAGAAAAGGTCACCCTGTCATATTTCACGCACAGAAATTATGGAAATGTTTTTATGTTAAGTCGCAGGTTTCACATATTCACAAACATGCCTCGTCTCCGCTCACTTGGATTTTTATAAACCTTTTACAAAAACACCAAAAATAAATCAGTAATTGTTTTTTATCATAACAATCCTTAGAATTAACACCATGGCAACCAACGAGCAGCGGGTTTGAAACGACAGGAAGTATCCGTGAAGGTGAAAATCACGATGGGTGATACGGGGCAAAGAAGGCAGGAAGGGGCAAGAGAGATTCATTATCACGCAGCACCTCAAACGCCGCGTCTCCGAGGTGTTGACGATGATCCGGAGTGAAAGGTGGAGAGGAGGAAAAAACGGAGGCGGCTTGTTAAAATGAGGTTGAACAGACAACGAAGACGCGAGAAAAAAGTTTAAATGGATGAAAAGATTGATTTTCTAGGGCTATTTTCTCCTGTTTCTATTAAAGTCATCTTTAGGTCTTTTGGTGCCAAAATTTTGATTTATAAACTATTTTCAGTGCAGCTTTTGGTTTTACCACTGAGATTACAAAGTAAAATCATTTTCCTCCCTCTGTTAATCTACTAAACCGGCCTTTTCTAATATTTTGCATAAGAATTTCCTGCATTTCTCCACCAGCTGTTTGGTTAATGGAGGGATTTACCTCATATTTAACCTTACAGATATTTCTAAATTAGCATCACAAAATATGTGACTTTGATTACAAAAGAAAAAGAAAAATCACAAAATCCTTTATTATTTATTAACATTTTAAAGTTTTATCAATGATTCTGGCACAACCTTTAAGAACATTTTGATTTTTGATCAAATGATCTTGAGTTTGACATTTTAAGCTTCCTAATGACTCAAACACACGGAATAAAAAAGAACAAAAAGTTCTTTAATAGCAAGTGTTCAGAGCATTATCAACATTTCAGGAATATTTGTAATTTAGATGAAATCAGACTTGAGTCTGTGGACCACCACTGGAGAAAGATTAAAAGGTTTAAAAGGTTTTCTAAGCTTCTGAGTTTAAATAAGTAAAAAATTATCTAAAGAATTTTCTGTTTGAAATGATTGAAAACTGTCTGACCACAAAACATTTAGCTTTTTTATGTTAGTAAGAAAAAAGGTTTGTGTTTAATATTTAAAAAACAGGTGATATGAAACTGTAAGTCTTTGAAGATTCAGTTTCCATGCATAGGTGAGGGCAGCAAAAAAAAGAAAAGAAAAGGAGATTATCTGGAAATGAGTTTGCAGGGTTGGTTGCTCAAACACTGGAAGAATAAAGCTGTCAAAGTACAAATGTGAGTGTGAGTAGGGAAGCCAACAAGTGGCACAGATTGCTGCACAAAGCCAATTATATGCTGACATCAACAATAGTTTCTGCAGCGCTGTAGATTCAGTCCCCAAAGAAAAACAGTCAGAGCAGAAAGTGTGACTGGATAAAAGTGACAGAACTACAGAGTTATGAGCATAAAGATTTTAAAATGCACATCAAACTCACAGCTAATACAACCAGCGGCTTCTCACATCCACTCAGATCCAGATCCGGTTCATTTCTGCCAAATCTTCATCCAGGAACGTTCAAAGTTTATAAACGTTTTGAACAAATTTACTTTTAGGAGCATTTTTTTCTACGCTCAACTTTTTATCTTATTTGAGTAAAATTGATGGATTTTCTACCCACTGAATAAAAAAAAAAAAAAAATTCACCAGAATTTTATTACAGCAAGTAATAAAATGTAACATTTAACATATTAGTAAAAATTCCTTACAAATATTTATAAATTGGCGTCACAAAATATGTGACTTTAAAACAATCAAAATCCTGGAGGAACAGCTGATTATTAATATTTTAACAGTTTAATTTGTTTTATCAATACATTCTGGCCCTGAAAGACGATTCAGACTTTTGAGGCATCCATCATCCTCAACACTCACTTGAATTTTAAGACAGCAGCAGAGTGATTTATTTTTAATCAATATTCAGCCATCATCATCATCATCATCAATGGTGATTTGGCTCCATGTTCATCAGGCGAACAGGTAGGACTTTCCATATTTGTGGTGCAACTTTTTTAAAGCTTTTCTTCTTTTGATAGATTGGAAAAGATCTGCAGGTCATAGAAGACGTTACAAATCATAAGTAGGTCAAACAGAGCAGCACGCCTTGCAGGTCATGAACCCGTGAACTCTGCAGTCACCCCGGCCACCGGGAAGCGGCTCGTCCTTGGAAAAAAGAAAAAACACTCTGGCTTGCTGGCGACTCATCTTTCTGTCCATTACCTTATATTTATCCATCTATCCTCCTCCGTCGTCTCTAATGGGATATCTGTCCCTTCCTGTCCTTCCCTCCATCCATCTCTCTCTTCTCTTTGCTCCGTCTGTTTCTATTAACAAGCTATGAAATTTCTACACAAACTGACCTTCAGAAACTTTGTTAATCACGGATCCCTCTGAGAACAAATACATTAGCAGGCCGTAAAAAGGCACTTGACCTCCCACAGAGGGACTGGCTTTTCCGAGCATTTACACGCTTCAGATCAAAATACGACTCAACATAAAACATTAAAATAATCTCAGCAGACGTTTTCACTGGAGAAACAAAGAAAAACACAGAAAAGACTCAACAGTTCATCTATATCTTACTGGTAGTTTTAAAAAAGGAGTGAAATTTTAATTAAGCATCAAAAATCGACAGATGAGGCGCAACAAAGCAGCAGCCATGACAGCAAAACGAGATTCGATCATAAAAGGACAACAATCAAAAACCTGAACCAAAACCTCCAGAAATTCATTTTGTTCAACTTCTCAGCCTGATCTTTTCCATCACATTCAGAAATAAAGAAACCTTTCATCAAACAATTCAGGAAAAAAGATCAGTTTACTCCATTTTAACTTGGTTCTTCGTAAATCAGAATTTCATCTTTGCGAAGCCAAATTTCTAAAGCAAATTACATCCAGAATTACTCAAATATTGCAGAAATTCAGCAAAATTAAAAGCCAAGCGACAAACGTTATGGATTCTGCGTGTTTAAATGACAACCTGCAGTTAAACCTGCAGCCTGAACTGCATCCAGCATATTTTTAAGATATATTTAAGTAAAAAGAAACCATGCAAGAAACTGAGTAAGTATTTCTTACTCTTTAAAGAAATATATAATTTTTAACATTTTAAAACATCATTTAAATATTTAAAAATTACATAATAAGATGGACCAAAATATAAAGTTAAGTGGAAAGTTTGGTATAATTTATATAATAAAATCAGGCAAAGAAAGTTTTTCCAAATCAGTTTCTTTCAATAAAACAATTTTATAAAACTACCAAAAAACAGCAGATTTGTGGTTAAAGCAAGTTTGTTTGTTTCAGTGGGAAGAAAATGCAGAAATTTACTCAAGTAAAAGTAGAAATACTTTATCATAAAATTACTTAAAAGTAGAAAGTACAGTGTAATAAAAACTTGCTTTAACTTGTAACTGACTAAATGTAACTATTTACTATCCAACTCAAAACATCCCAACAGGTTTTAATCAAAAAGCTTTTTTTTTTTTTTTACAAATTATCCATAAACTGTCATATTTATCTCTACATAAACTACGAGGCAAATTTATTTTCATAATTTTAATTTGCTGGAACGTGGTGAACGTAGAGCTGCAGAAGCAGATCCGTCGGCCTGAATAGGATGAAGTGTGTTGTGATGTTGAAGCTGTTCCCAGATCCCATCCAGGAGGGAACGGAGGGGGAACTGGGGATGTGAAGAGAAAAGGTGGAGTCTCCATGCTGGTCAGTGCACTTTACTGTCAATTAAAAGGCAGAACCATGACGGGATCGTCGCCATAAAGCCACAGATCTGTGACCAGTGGCTAATTGCAAGGACAGACTAATGTCTTGCCTTGCTCGTCTTTAAGCACCTCTTTTCTTTCCACTTCCTCCGATTCTTCCTTCGCCACGGCCTCATTTTCTCATCAGTGCATGTCATTAGTCTTGATTTCTTCCCTTTTACACTTTTTAACCTCTTTGAGCAGCAATTTCTCGCCAACCCAAAGGTCAAAGATGTGAAAGATAAAGACAGGAATGTGGCCTTCACATGAGTCATGATAATGGCTGTCCCTCCTCTTGACCCCTCACCTCACCTTCCAGGTATAAAGAGGAATCGAATGCCAGCTCTAATTTCCTCTCGGTCTATTAGCTTCCCTTCAGTGACTCCAACAGGACCAAATTATGTGACTTGGAGCCAATTTGAAATTTGTATCCAAGTTTTATATTTCTATTGGGATAAAATCAGGAGCAGAGGTCACACTAGACTTTTTAGCTGTCCGTCATTTTCACTGAAAAATATTCCGTCATGTTTATGCGCCAATCAAAATGGGGTTATTCTGCTTATGATGAACATATCCAACTTTTTTCTACCATTGACAGAACAATGAAATAAATGAACGTAAATTAAAAGCCTCTCTTCGTCCTCCTGGTTGTCAGATTTACTGCATTTTGTCAGTAAAACAGTATATTTGTAATTTCCCATCATTATTTATAAATTTGAAAAAGAAAATTGAGCTAATCTGTGAAATATTGTCATAAACAAATGCGTCGTGCTTGGATCCGTTTCTATGCATATTTCAGAGATGAGGGTGAAAATTTGGCCAAACTGCCTTCAACATGTGAGCCACTGATTTCACACAACAAACACGAGCCGAGAGCCTGGTCATCGAAACCGGCCGCCTGCTCCTGCAGCGACTCCTGGGACCTTTTCCACTGGCTGGAATCTGCAGATTATTCTTAATTTTGAAGCTTAATACTTTTTCTTTTCTTCTAGAAAAAAGCCGCGGCTCCAGTCACTTCCACAGCATCAGAACCATACATCATTATTTTGGCTGTATGGATTTCTAATATCTCGGTACAGCAGTCAAGATGATGTACCAGATATGGACTCTGAGCACAAATCAACTGGATTCTTCAAGGATATTCAATATGGCTGCCACGTTTGAGCAGATTATTAGAATAAATAGCCTCCTTATACTTTAAAATTTATGAACTTTTAAAAAATTACCGGTTGGGTTATTCAGGTGAGGTGTTACTTTTCTAACAAAAGGATCAAACCCAAATCAATCTGACTAAATTTAACTCGTCAACTTTTTGTTTCCAAGTTTTACAATGTAACCAAGTAAATTTGAGTAGAAATTCAAAAGGTTTTTTTCCACTTTTTAATGACTTTTAATGACTTCCACTAAACATCTGCAAAAAACTAACAAAGCCTCTTGCAACATAATTAAAATTCACCTGTTTTCTATAAAATAGTAAAACCAATTAATGAGTAAGGAAGAGGATTAGACTTTAATCTCTGAGATTTCTAATCTCAGAGATTACTAATCTCAGAGATTAAAGTCATAATTATTCTTTTTATATGGCTCCAACGTAAACAAGTTATTTTCACCTTGTTGGTGTTTGGAAAAACAAAACCTGAAAAAGAAAAGATTAAACATTTGTTGAAGAGGAAACGCTGCGATAACCTCCGTTATGTCATTTTATAATATGCCCACAATAAAACCAAAAAAAGGACTGAAAATCCATATTTGAGTTTTTATCACAACTTTATCTGAAATTTTAACAACCCTCCAAAAGTGAAAATGCTTCCAACTTCCTAAAGATGCACAGACCAGCAGAATCTTCTGGGTAAATGAAAAACAGGTAAAGGGGGCGTAATGGTGAGCTAAGGGCAATTAACCCCAAGTGTAATGTTTTTTGTTTATGGCCAACAAATATCTAAACATGTCGCCGTTTTTTCCAAGCGGAGGGAGAAGGACTCAGCGAGGCACGTCGGGCGTCGAGCCCTGCAACCGGAGCGCCGCTGGTCAGGGACCAGAGCCGCGTCCAGAAAGTCACCTTCTGGAGTCGATGCACAAAATGTGTTGATAACTGCAGGATGATGCCCTCTGCGCCGCAGGAGGCACAAGTCCACCTGATTTATGTTGGTTTCATGAGAGAAAACATGTAAATAAATTCTCCTCTGATGTTTCCTGGCGCGATCTGGATGAACTCAGAAATAATATTTGCAATCTGAAAATGTAAATATGAGGCATGTAGAAGCTGTGATATTACAAATGAGCATTTACATAATTAAATTGCCCTAAAATGACACATTTTGATATAAATATTAGCCTCTTAACTCACTGATTGTGATCCATGCTGTTTGGTAAATGTAGCCACAATAAAACCAGAAAGTCTTCTTTAGCATTTTGAATTATTTACAGACTGTTAAAGTGGATTTTAAGCTTTCCAGTGACAAACATATAAAATCCAGAAGTTGAGTTGTGTGCATTAATACCATTTTAGAAGCAAAATAAAAGAAAATAGTATTAGAGTTACTTTAGCAGAAACAAAGTAAAAAATAATGTTTAAATTAAAAAGATGAAATTCAGAGGAGGAGCTGCGTCTTGGAGGCTCAAGGGTTGCCACGGAGATTAAAGGATTTCTCATACAGGAATGAAAGAATAAGGGAGGTTTAACATCATGTAGAGCTAAAAAAGAGTTGATTTTACATGATATTGCCCCTTTAAATGTATTTTAAATTCTGAAAATAAGTCCAGAGTATTTTTGGCAGAAACTGTGCATCACTGTTCTGCTTGATTAGATAAAAAAATCTGAAACTTCTTCAAACACAGAGTAGAAACTGTATTCTGCCGAGTCTCTACCAGAACTGGCGCGACGGTTTGTGACTTTTCTTGACAATGTGTCTTTGCGGCTCCTAACCCGAGTTCATTTCTATATTGTCTGCTGAAGTCGCAGCACAGCGGGAGGATTCTGGGGCAGGAGGCACAAAATGGAGTACAATTTCAGAGTCCTTTCAATCTCTGGTGCTTTTGCTCTCAGTGAGCAGCAGCCAGCATGGGGAAAGGTGGAGGAGGAGTAGCCAAGCAACTGCCACAGCAGGATGCTCTTACTATGGATGAAGAGGAAAAAGTTAGATGCAGGAGAAAATAGTAGCTATGGAGAAAAAGATCCTCCTGAATGACTTTCTACAACATGAGCATGAAGGATGTTGGAGGGAGCGAGTGTCCTTGGCAAACCCAAAGCATTTAGCTCACCTGTCATCCCTCGACTCTGTTACTTTCAGTCTAAATAGCTACTTCAGCAGCTAATACATTGCCCTGGGGTGACTGTTTGCTGCTGAGCACAATACTGTGTTTGCTTTTAAAAAGCGAGCGCGCTGGCACAACATTAAAAATAACAGCCACTCTTTTTCTAGTGCATAATTGCTGTCCAAGGGGAGGAAAAGCAAAGAGAAAAAGGAGCAAAGAATAAAAACAAAGTGTGTGAGGCAAGATATCATTAAGTGATAGATGCACTGAGAGGATGCAGTGAAGGAGTGGACCAAAGTCACTCTCCACACTCCCATGGGGCGCTTGTGTTTGTAGGAGCACCATTAGCAGCGATTAAAAAGCCATCGCACTAACAGCTTGTGGACTGAATAATCACAGCGTCCCGATTCATGGATCCTGTCCTCCCATTTCCTGATGAGCGAGGGGAGCTGTTTGCTCTCACCTTGCGCTCCCATAAGGTCCTTGTAATTGCCTTTTCTGCGCTCTTGGGAGACCGCATGATGGAGTCGCCGCTCGTTAAAGGCAGCAAGGCTGGAGGGGCGTGGAACCCGTTTTCATTCTGGGCCACATTCAGATCAAAGTGTCAGAACGTATCGATAAACCCGAAAACGCTTACAACCGTCTGCAAATTAAATCATATTTAACAGTTTTCCCTCCAGGATTTCCCTTTTCTTTTTTTTTGGCAATTTTTTGCAACAAATTGTTAATTTTGAAATATTTGCAAGGAATTTTGCAAAATTTGCATTTATGAATGTAAATGTGACTTAATCACAGACTAGAGTTGTATTAGTAAATTATGGGAAATGGGATTTAGATCAAACCTTTTGAAGCAAAAACAGACAAATAGGTTGGAAAACATTAACTATGGATGATGGAATCAACAGTATTTCCACTTTATATTCTGCCTCAAAAATAAAAGAGCAGAATGTAAACAAATGTAGCTTTGGCAGTTTAAACATGGAAACTTGTTTGTCTCTAGCAGCAAAATCAAAATAGATTTTTTTCTCTAGCTAAGCTAGATATTAGCAGTGAGGAAGTTGCTTTTGAACACAAGCATAGTTTCTCATGCAGCAGAGAATCTGCGTCACAGAGAAACTTTATACAAGAAAAACACAAACAGAAAATATTTTGTGCCAAATTTCAGGTTTAAAGTAGCATTTCATGAAATGCAGCAGCTGTTCGATTGCCAATCTGCTGATGTTGACATCAAAGCTGCTGGAGTTCAATGCAGCAAAAGCTAATGGAGCGAAAAGGAAAGACGGGAACTGGAGATACCATCTTTCATGTTCATCAAAGCATGGCCAGGTGCAGATATGTTTCACATGTTATTTATGTGATCTGCACTTCCACAATAACAAAAACAAGACTTTAAAAAGTTAAAATGTGTCTGATGAAAAACAAGTCAGAAGGTTCAAATGTATTCACACCAGTAGAGCTTTTGAGATTTTCTTCATATAAAAAATATACATTTTAGTTATTGGATTTTTTTTTTTTATTGTTTAACCCTATTTACTACTAAAATTGGGGAGAACATTTTTTATTTTATGTGGAAACATCCTCTATGTCGCCCACATCTTATTGGTTAGTTTGGTTCTGTTTGGCGGCTTGGCGCTCTTTCTGTAGGCTAAATCAGGGAAGCTAGCTAACAATGAACAACCAGACTTTTAAACACCACCTGAGTTTTTTACCATGTGCGGTTCTGGTGGGGTTGCGGTTTATGTTTTTGGTTTTTATGGTTTTGTGAATGGAAAAGCAGACGGATCCTCCAGTTGGCCGACCGTGACATGTGCCGCGCTCTGCCTGAGTTAAAACGTTACTTTTTTTTTGCCAAAAAGAGTAGAAATTAAGCAAACATTGTTGCTTCGTCTCATTCTCCTGCTGTGGAAATCTCAGACCCCTGAAGGTGGGAACCTCTGTCCTCCTGTGGATCAAACAGGTAGGCTTTGCTTTTCTGTCTTCATTATTTAGTATCATTTGTAATTTGTACGTTTCTTCTGATTAGAGGTACATTTTTTAGAGTGAAGTCCTGACTTGAATCTGATATGCAACTTGCCCTAACCCTAACTTGCACAAAATGAAGAAACAAAGAGCCATTTGAGAGCCGAGCTAACAGAGCGACAGACTTCCCATCTTTACTGTCTGCAGCTGAAATGATTCAAATGACCAGAAAAAACAAAACACTGACCTGAGATGATTTCTGACTTTGTGTTCTTTCACATTTCCAGCTTACAGTATTTCTGTAGACTTTGTATTACCGTAAATGGATTTAGTGCCAAAATCTTTTTTAAAAATAAAAGTTCAGTAGTTGCATTCAGGTAGAATAAGAGTTTTACGTCTCAGCAGGCAGACGAGGACATTTAGGATGGAAACATTCATTTCCAATCAGAGGCTGATGAACCAAGGTGAGTGTTTTCATCTATTATTTTCAAAGTGAATGCACTTAAAGGAGTTTGTTTACATTTCCATTGCAAGCTGTAATGCACCAAGTCAGACAAAACTGATTAACTTCTGTTTTGTGTTACATATTGAAGCCAAAGTTTCACTTTAAAAGTCTGTAAAAAAGGAAAGTTTCTCTGAAACGTCCTAAATGTGTTTTTCTGCCCTCGAACAAAAAGATGGACACTAAAACATGTTTTATCCAAAAACATTTTTCTTTCGGACAAACAAGTTATCCTGACATCTGGACAACTTAAACAGCAGCAGCTTTTCTTCCCTCAGTGTCTGTTTTAGCTTCCAGGTACTTTTATTTTTGGTACAAGGAGAAAAAATAAATGAAATAATTTTCTCTGTTCTAGTTCATTAAACAAACGGTTTCATGTAGCGTTTCGTTCATCCCAACATGTTTGTTTTCTTTGAAGAGTTACCTTCAATTTGGCATCAGGTGTTTTTAACATGTAAAAAAATGTTTCCTGTTTGTGAACTGGAAACCAGTTCAGATCTTCGCTCTTTAAATTCTTCATGGCACAATAATAAGGCAGAGAGATATTACATTTTACTGTAGCAGTTACATACAGTACACAGCAGATCTGCATTGTTTTATTCATAAGGCAGTAAAGATAAATCATGTCTACCTTATAAAATATTAGGTCTGTTCCAAATAAATCCTTCCACATCTTCACAAAAGAACAAAGCTGAAATAAAATAAAAACCAACTGAAATAAAGTCCAGACTGTATAACGAGGCGTCTGGTGTTTTTGTTGCGTTTGCGCCGCGCTGTCAGATTCTGCAGTATTGATCTGCAGCGCCGCTCCACACACTCACCGTAATTGAGCCCCATTTTGATGGCAGTAAGTTTAATGAGGTTGGCCGTGTCTATAGATTCCCTTCAGTTGATGAAAGGATGGATAAAAAGGGCCGGAGAGTTCGAACCGGGAACAAAACGATTCCCACATGAAGCCGGTCCAACAGCGCTCCTGAACCGTTTCTCCACTGATTGCTGCCACTGTGGCAGGAAATGCAGAACATTACTGTCACATATTTCTACTCAAGTAAAAGAGTCACCATCAAAGAAATTACTGGAGTGAAAAAGTATAAAAACTCTAATCAAGTTCTGAGAAACTGATCAAGTTATCATTTAACGTTTAAAAATTACAGCCGACGGAACAAAATATTCAGTTATGTGGAAGTTTTGGAGTTTTAATCACCAAAATGGTAAAAAATTTAATGTTTCCAAATCAGTTTCTTTCAATAAAAAACTGATGAAACTTTAAGAGAAGCTGCAGTTTTGTGAGTCTGGAGGTTTTCTGGTTAAAACATGTTCGATTTTCACTCAGTGGGAAGAAAATCCAGAAATTTGACTCATTTAAGAAAAGAGACTTCAGAATAAAGTTACTCAAGGAACTGTAACTAGTTACCACCCAACTACCCAAATCTCTTGCTTTTGCTTTTCCAACAGTGGGAGAAAATTGACAGCATATCATGTGAACATGGAGAATTATAACGGTGGCTGCATCATGCTGTGGGAATGCTTAGAGAAACTGATCAAGGTTTAAAACAACCAAACATTCAGTGAGAATCTGAATGAGAATCTGAATGAGAATAAATAATGTTTCCATCCAGGTTCAGGTATTTTAGAAAGAAGAATTTGTGAATTTAGTTGACATAATACAGAAAACGTGCAGTTTTAAATTCATCTATTATGCAGTGACGGACAGCATTAGGATATCACAAAAGCAGAATTTGTTTGTTTTTTTATTTGTTTTTACAAAATACAAACAAAAAGAAAAAATGATTTTCATATCCAACTCAAGCAGTTTTTGGTTATTTTTTATGTGTATTAAATCTGCTCTGTATGCTGCGTTTGTTTCCAGGGATGTCAGATGGAAATGATGTCTCGCTAAAAGCAGCGTATTTAAAACAATATTGTTCATTCATCAATACCCATTATCCCATTCATATAAAGTGGATTTAACTGATACTTTTACAGTGCTCCTCTTTCGACCTTGAAACTGCAGCCGTTTATTTTCAGAGCAGATGAAACATTTCTGTCCTGAAACTCTGCAGACTGATTGATTGGAGGGAAAATGGGCAATTTAAAAATCCAGCACATTTTTGTACCGTTTGACTGAAGCAAGGATTCTGAAATAAAAGTAGAGTTTTGGCTTGGCTCCACTTTCATTAAAGGTAAAAACACAAATGTACTTTGGATACACTTTCAGTTTCAATCATGTCTTCTGGGTCTGACCTGCAGTACAAAGAGAGGAGCAACGATAAAGTTCATCCATCAGAAACACTTCAGAAAAGATCTTAAGTTGAATCTTTTATTTCAGAGAACAAAATGAGATTCCTACATTTATAGGATTAGAAAATATTTAGAAGTAAAAGCATCAATGGATTCAAACGTTACAGTCATCAAAATGTTAAATAACTATGACAAACAGCACTAATTAAAATACAAATTAGTCCTACTGAAAATTTTTATGACTCAAAAATATTAAAGTCAAATCGTCACCAGCAGCTCCAGTTCCATCAGTTTCAGGGTTTTTGGATTTCTGCCGGTTCCCAGCTTTGGTTTATGATTTGAGTTCATAAATGAAAGGAAAAGCACTGAAGGGAAATAATAAATTACTTCTGGAACATCATTTCCATGGAGGAAAAGGCAAAACTTGTCTCAAATGGCAGGTGCTAATAAAAATGCTTTTGACGCCGCGATCAGAGACTAATAAGGTCCTGAAGTCGTTTTCATTAGAGCTACAATCACTTAATATCTTAAAGTGACTTTTACGTCAAAGTATATTAAAGTTCACAGCTATAGAGGGAAAAAGAACATTTTTCTCAATAGGAAGGAAAATAAAACAGATCAAATTCTTATTCATTAAATCAGATTTAGACGTTATGATCAATGAAATACAGAGAATAAAGTATTTTAACTTCTTGTAGGAAAGAGCTAATATACATGGAAATCATTTAAATATATGATGTTAGTTACTAGTTTTTTCAGTTGTGAGATGAGTTTGTATTTTGAATTGCCAGGTTCCTGACCTGAATGTGCAACACAGATAAACTTGATTATTTTGAACCACTTTCTTTCAAAACACTTGCCATGTTTAGCCAAATGTAATAAATAAAATAGAAACTGATCATAATAAGAGCCTTACAAGAAATACTTTTTAACCACCTGTGTTTTATGAGCCAATTTTGTATCATTTTGGGGGCCACAAAACTCAGTCCAAGGTCCACAAATGGTTAAAATAATGAAAAAAATACAAATTAATTACAGCTAAAATAAAAAACAGACTACGGTTAATAATAATAATAATAGGACCATAGCCATCACACGCAAACGAAGCAGAACAATAAAACATCTTTTGGTTCCCAACATCCTGCATGTTGTGAGTTTTGAAGCTGCAGCTTATTTACAGGATGCAAACATTAGAGTCACTTGGTTTCTGGTTCTGAAGTCAGTTCAGTTCGTTGATACAAACACAAACATCCTCTGCAACAAACAGTGAAAAACTGCTCCACTGACAATTTCCTGTTTGCACAGCTCCCCTACATTTCTCTATAAGTCACAAATGTCTTTCTTTCTCCCTCTGGTGTCCTTTCCCCCCCATCTTCCCATTTCCTTATCTCACCTCATGCAGACAAAACCCACACACTGAGGCACATATATTTGTGGCGCAGTGAAAACATCTATCTGCACAGGAGTACGTCCCAAAGGTCTCAGCCAAGAGCATGTGGGCTGATGAGGTGAAAGTAATCTAAATGGTGTGCTGAGCAGTGATGGTGGCGCACACTCTCATGGCAAATCATATCATCACACAAACCCATTGTGGCATATGGGCCTTTCCAGAGAGAGCCGTTTCTCCAGAAAGAGGGTGAAAGTGTTGAAAATGAGCTACAGCTCCACTGAGGTGGGGGCGGGGTTACTCGCTCTCTGCAATCTCCCGTTTTCTCAGCAGGGTCAGCGACGGAGCGATGGGAATTGAACAAATTGCCACAAGTTAAAATAAAGTCAGAAAAACAGCTTTATGTCCTGAAACTGGGGAGGAAGCCAAAAGGGAACGGAGGAAAGGTTCAGGAGGTTTTCGCTTTCTGTGTGTAGGTGTGTGTAGGTGTGTGTGTGTGTGTGTGTGTGTGTGTGTGTGTGTGTGTGTGTGTGTGTGTGTGTGTGTGTGTGTGTGTGTGGGGGTGTGTTGGTAGATGTTTCCCTCATTTAGAGTTTTGTTGGTAAAGATGCTCTCTTGTCCCTGAGCTGGTTTCCAAAACTGGAGCAAAGCATCTCCTGACACTAAAAGCACGTTGGGGGTAAACGCAGCTTGATTGGTTTGTCAAGGTCGAGGTGACCTCTTCCCGGTGACCTCTTCCGGGTGACCTCTTCCCGGGTGACCTCTTCCCGGTGACCTCTTCCCGGTGACCTCTTCCCGTCCACATAAAACACAATCAAGAGCAAACAGAGGCGACGGCACTGCAAGAACCAAAACCAAACATTTTATTATGTTGTGAATGAACCATCAGCTCATCGATTGTCCTGCAGTGATCAAGAATTTTAAATTATTTGTAAGAGACAAGCTGTCAAGGACGTTGTCATGTCTTAGGAATCTGTTGATTTTTCCCATCTTTACTCTTCTAAATGCAGATTTTTCTATTGTAACAGTGTTTACTTTGACATTGAGTTTTTGAAGAAATATCTGATTTCACGTCTCGTTTCTGCAGATTTGGTTGAATGTTGAAGGTCAGAAGTACAAAACGCTTCACAGATTTTCCTCTCAAATTGACATTAAACCTTTTGTTTAGGATTTTACATTCGTGAAATAATTCTCTCTATTTCTCACTCGTGGAAACACATTCCTTCTGAAGTTTTGGTAAATTGTGACGGTGAAGAACAACGAGGATCCAAAACTTCAACGTAACTCCCAGTCCTTCAAGCAAAGTGGATTTCTGTACACAAAACAATAAAAAATGGACTTTAATTTCAACAAGTCTCCTAAAATCTGCTAAAATTGATGTTTTGTCATTTTAAAAAGAGCATAAAAACAGCAACTCTGTTGGATCGTAATCAAAGTATGAACATAAAGAGGAATAAAATAAAAACGCCACATTTTAGAAATACTCTCGACATACTGAAAACTGCAATGCAGCCACATTGAAATGCGTCAACTTTTAAATACCTTTAAATGCCTGAAAGTAAAATTTAATTCCTTTACTGGGAAATAAACGCTTTAGCTTTGAGGTATTTATTGTAAAAAAAAAAAATCTAGTACAGCATGAATTTGATTAAAACATAAAAAATAAGGAAAAAAAACACCATTTTCATTTCATTCTTTTTATGAACAGAAACTTATTGTTTCTTCTCATAAAAAGAAAAAAAAAAAACAAGTGTTTTTCAAACAACTGGAGCCTTGACTGTTTCCACAAAC
The DNA here is from genome assembly GCA_922788865.1 of Poeciliopsis turneri. Taxonomy (NCBI): domain Eukaryota; kingdom Metazoa; phylum Chordata; class Actinopteri; order Cyprinodontiformes; family Poeciliidae; genus Poeciliopsis; species Poeciliopsis turneri. The sequence goes on along the minus strand of CAKLNU010000541.1, from coordinate 830,257 downwards.
ACAGACATATATATATACATATATATATATATATATCGATCTGTGCGTTTATATTAAGATTCATAAGGCTTGATAAGAAACTTCCTTTGTGCAGGAAATAAAGTCCAAAGCGTTCAGCACAGAGTGTGAGCTCACAATGGCTCAGTTGGTTTTGTAAAGTTTATTTCATCAATTATCCATTTCAAGGCTCAACAAGCTTTTTATCTGTATTTTGAGAGAGAAGTTGTTTTCGGCAGATTTTCCTGATTAATAATTATAACTGAAAAACTTTAAAAGGATCCATGATTGGTTGTAACAGTGGACTTTAAGAAAAGGTTGTAAAAACAATACAGTAAAAACACTGATATTATACATTTTAGTAAAATATTGTCACAAGAACGTTGCCATGTTGTTAATGCTGCAGTGCATTCTGGGTAAATGAAATCCAATAGTTCAATTGCACTAGATCCATCCGTCCATCAGCTACAGCTCGCTTACCAAAGGATTGTTTAAATATAATAAGGGATAAATCGCTTAAAATCGGGTTATTAAAGAAAGTAGAAAGTTTGTCAGGATGAGTTACAGAGCTTTTGTTTTTCAACGTCTGCAGATCTGCCCAGCTGCAGATGTGCGTCTGCAGATGTGGAGTGGAGTGAGAATTGGTGAGGAGTTTGTGATCTAAAGACATGAGTTTTAGCCAAACTTTGATTTTAGGACATATTTTTAACTAGTTTTAGGATAAAGGTTAAAATAAGAAGCTGAATTTAGATTTCATAAAGATGTTGGATTTTCCTGCAACAGTTTTAGAGAGAATAAAGAGCTAATAAGGCGCTCACACCTTTTGCTTCCTCACCAAGTCCTAATTATTATCAGGAAGGTGACGGGAGAAACGCTCCTCCGTGTTTTAAACCTGCGTCGCCAGAATCGTGTTTTCCTGCAGAGCGCCTGCAGAGCGCCTGCAGAGCGCCTGCAGAGCGCCGGCCCCGCCCCGGCTGCAGCGCGGCCGTCTGAGGCGCAGCTGGTCTCTTATTGGAAAGCTCTCCAAGTGCTTCAGATGCACAGCTAATGGAAAAGAGCCGACTAACTCCCAATCCTTTCCTAGTCAATAACCGGGTCTGATGGAGCATCGACTGCAAGCCTAATTGAATCGACCAAACCTTGAGATTTTATTAGTTTCAGGGAACCTTTTTGCAAAAACAAGCTCATAAAGGAAAGTTTCTTCTCTAATTTATGTTTTTAAATCATTCACAAAATATTGCTAACTATTGCCTCATGATGATAAATGTTGGTGTTTTTTCATTTGATCTTGAATTATCTGCAACTCTTCATTCACCTGCCTGAGCGAAACACAACTGGACCATCAGTTGGTCCAGAACTGCATCCAGATTTTAACACTTTCTCACTTCACAGCACTGCTGATCGGCTGCTGACCGGCTGCTGACCGGCTGCTGATCGGCTGCTGACCGGCTGCTGATCGGCTGCTGACCGGCTGCTGACCGGCTGCTGACCGGCTGCTGACCGGCTGCTGATCGGCTGCTGATCGGCTGCTGACCGGCTGCTGACCGGCTGCTGATCGGCTGCTGACCGGCTGCTGACCGGCTGCTTTTTGGTTTTCGTTTATTTTGTAATGCTTGTTGTGCCTCACCAGGTCTGGAAACTAAAGTGCAATAAATCAGCAGCAGCTTCATGACTTTGTAACCTTTTACCTTGAATTTCACTTCTGGTTTCTAAAAAGCAAATAAATTTTTTTTTCAAATAGTTTTTTTAAAATGCTTAATGTTTGGTTTTTATCTGCTTTTTATTCATTGATCTTCAATAAACAATTGAAGGCATCAGCCTTTACAAAACTGCTACATGTATGAAAAGTGAATTTGAAAAGAAATGCCTGCCACACTTTATAGATTTAATTTGTGAAAAGCGTTTAAAATAAAACTTTATTTCTGCTTTTTTTGCAATTATGTACTAGTTGTTCTGGTGAGTCACATAAAGTCCTGATAAATATTGTGGTTTAACTAAATCAATCAAATTTTAATGGGTGTAAATTATTTTCCAGGGTTCGGTCTAATTAATTTAACGTCAGATGTGTTTTTTTACCGGTGACCGTTCTGTTGTTCTCCCGGTCGGGGGTCTTTCTGCCTCAGGCTTTCCTCCTTTTCTACATGAAGGTCAGCAGAATCCAACAGCCAAAGCACAAAACGGGTCTGAGTCATTTTTGATTCAGTCGGCCTGCTCTGAGTTTGGATTTCTGATTAATTTGTGCTGCTCAGCCAAACATTTGGCCTCCTGGTCCTTCAGGACGTCTCAGAATGAGCAGGAAGCAGGTTTGAATGTGAAAAGAGTAAAAACTGTTAGAAATAAAGTGATTTTCATGGCGGCGTGTTGAGGAGGGACAACATTCTGACTAAATGTGATCAACCTCAGAAATGTTCCAGATACTGGGGGAAGTTGTGTCGATAAGAACAACCTCAGTTTCCTGTTCTGTGGTTTGTTTCACCCTGAGGGGAGAGAGAGCAGCTGCTCACCTGCAGGCACCACACAGGTGAGACGGAGAGTTACTCAAGTAAAACAGCATGTAGAGGCAAACGAGTCAATTTGTTAAAATAAAACAAAGAGAGGTCATGGAATAACTACAGAAAGAAAACTTCAGATTTCCACTTTATCATCATCAATAATCTAGATCATCCATCCAGCTGATGCCGCGACGCTTTCTTCAATTTGACTTTGGTTTTGTCAGCCACCTGCCGAGTCCTCTCACTCCTCTAATGTGGTTTTTATTCATCTTTATTTTATGAATGATTTAGTTTCATCGGTCACTGTCATCACCGTCCCTCCTGTCGGATCTCATCATCGACCCACAGGTTTCCTCCCACTGCCGTTCGGCTCGTCACCAACAGACCAACCAGTCTACTGTCACGACCAGACCTCCTCTCTGCAGGGCTGAACGGCACCTCAGTGTGTGCGTGTGTGTGTGTGTGTGTGTGTGTGTGTTAGAGGAAAAGAGGTGAACGGTTGAAATATGTGAACTACCTCATCAGCCGGTGATAAAATATGAGGCACAAACTTTGAGGTTCAAGAGATGAATGAGTTGGATAGTAACTAGTTACATTTACTCAGTTACAGTTACTAGAGTAACTTTTTTTTTTAGTACTTTTAGGAGTATTTTATTTGTACTTTTCCTTGAGTAATTTTATTATGAAGTATTTCTACTCTTTGGCTATGTTTACATTAAACTGTGGATTTTGTCATTAATTTAATTACAAGTTGAGACAAAAATAGCAGAAAGTTGAAGGTAAACGTCTTGCGGGGGGTGAAATGCTTCCCGGCCCCCTGCTGTGACTCGGCGCCGTGTTTTCAGCAGGATTTCTCTCTGATTTTCTGCTGTTTGCTCTCAGTTTGCCACTTTAGCACTTAGAGACAATATTCAGTAGAACTGCTAATGAACAACGGCTCTGAGATGGGAAACTTGTTAAATTTTGTTTTGGCTGACTTTTAAAAATAAATATAAAAAAGAAATGAGAAAAAAAGATTGTCTTTATCCAAAATCCCAGCCAAGTGAATAAATCTCCATTTATTCACCTTCTGCCTAATAGTCCAGAAATAAATCCCCACTAAAACTTCAACTTTCCCTCAAATGACGCTCGCTGGCTTCTTTGGTAAAACCCCTCACCCTCTCTCTAATTGGTAGAAGTGAGGTGCTGCAGCTCTGAGCTCCATAGTCTGACCTAATCACCTGAACGCACCGTGAAGTCATTAATCAAAGCGGCACTGAATCAGACCGACAGCTCTTCTAACAATCCAATTTCTGATGCGAATTTTGTCCAGCGGAGGTCAAGGTGCATCACAATCAGCTTTTCTCCATACGTATTAGTATCTGTTTACAGAAACACACTGCTGGTTTCCCTGCAAATAACGTCAATTCTTTTAAACTGGCAGTTATTAAATGTGAGGAAGTTAAAACCCTGCAGAGCTCTGCATGATTTGGAGCATACATCACTCCACTGAAGTTACACAAGCTGGTATTGGTGACGAATGTAATTCCAAGAAAGAAACGCTAATGATTTTAATATTGCATTTTATTACGATACACATTATGCCACAGGTATGTAGATGTGGATCTGCAGCTGTGCTGAATGCGACATGACAACGGTGCAGCGCTGCGCCCCCTGCTGACCACCTGCATCATAACACCTAAAATAAAGTATTTATGTTTGGCTTTTTACTGGCCGAAAGAAGATTATTTTTGCCAAAGCAACTCAAGTCTATTTTTTTATACTACGTTTCTAAATTAGAAATAAGTACGACGTTATTAGTGCACACAACGCTTGTCGTAAAGAGCTTTCTGATTTCCGAGATGTTTTCAAACATTGGAAAGCTTAGAATCCATAAATTCAGAATCGCAGTAACTCAAATCAAATAACATTTACAAAACAGCGCCACCTTTCACATGAGGAGGAATAAAGACAGTGAGTTAATGTTGTGTCACTGCAGGGGCATTTTAAGATGAGGTGGTTCCTGAGTGCCAAGTGATCCTCAGCCTGAAGACGTTTGAGAATACCGCTGCAGCAGAAGGAAAAACCGGGAGGCGCAGAAAGAGGCTGAAAAGAGCAACATTGAGATGCCTGGATGACTGGGTGAGTGCAGCTCTGCAGAGGCGTTTCCAGTCTGCGTCTGTGGTTTTATAAAGAACAAACTGGTGAACTGGCAACAGAAACCATCCTGCAACTTTCAGACGCATTTGTGCTCCAACACATGTCAAACAAAGCAGCCATTTAGCTCTGCAGAGACCCGGCAACAAGAACTTCAGCCGTTCATCACAGGTGATGCATATGCTCCTAAACTGTCAGTCTAAGAAAGTCCTGTTGCTTCTGGCACTCGGATATGCATTAGTCAAGAAGGAACAGTACAAAAACAGGGGTAATGACCCAATGTATTTAGACAAATGTGAAAAACTAACAAATCGGGACTTCCAGCTGAACGACAAGTCTAAGAAATAGAAAAGCTAACCCCATTAAAACAAGACAAGCTGAATGAGAAAGGAAGTGAGTGAAAAACCCGATGCCTCAGAGTGGCAAAAAAACTTCAGCTTAGAGTTGGAAAAATACAGCTAGCATATCAGCTAATGCTAATCACTATTCACTACAAACCTGCACATTTTATGACTCAAGAAAAGCAAAAGAAAACCTGTAGGAATATGAACATTATTCCTGTAGAACAGGGTCCAGAAGGAAGAAACTGGATGAGGCTGAGCGGCGAGCCGAGAAACCGGAGGAGATTCAGAACGTCAGTCACCTCCAGAAACCTGTTCTCACTACAGCGACTCATTATAGCAACATATTTCTTGCAAAAATATTCCAAATAAGCAACCCATCATCATGCTCCCTTCACCTGCAATTTAGGTTTCTTAGAGCTTTTGACATCCGATAAAACCCCGGATTCATTTAAAGTGAGCTCTCCCCGTCCAGATCACAAGCCTGACAAAACAACAACCTCTCCAGCTCAAGGTCAGGGGGATAATTTCCTTTTCCACTGCCCCACATGAGCTCTCTGCCATTTGCTCGGTGCCTCTGCCTTCAAAGCCTGCAATGATTTCTTGGAAGCAAACATGGGTGTAATCAGCACTTGTCATGTGGAGAGTCTGGATCACTGGTTCAACCTTCTCTCGTATGCTCTCAACTATTAAATCTGCAGCTACACCAAATTATGAACTTCTTATAAATGTCACACACAAACAAAGTATTGATTTTTTGGAAATGTCACATAAGACCAACGAAGAGAACAGAGTGTTTCCACCTGCACTGGGTTTCTCACTAAACAACGGTGGATTTCTGTTTTCTTTCCCCAGCAGAAACATTCCCAGGAAATGTTTGCTGCAGCGTTAGGCTTTTGCTCAGGAAATATACCCGAGATGCACCTAAACATAAAAGGAAATAATTCACTGTAAGCTCATAATGCTGCTGCAGAGGAAGTTAATCCTTCATAACACAGCTTAAGATTTTTTTTAAGGTTATTTTCTTAATAATCACAAATGTGTTATGGGAGCAATGCCTTTGGTTTTACAGTTCCCCTCTGACAGATTTAGGCACAAAGCAAAAACTAAAAACGCAACAAAGCTATGTCAACAAGACCTTACAAGGTGAATTCAAACCAGCTTATGGGTTTAGTTTCTGCACTACTAACTTATTTACAGCCGTTTTATTATGTGATTTCCAGGCAAAAGTATCATTTTATCAATCAAGTAACTATGTTGTGTAACATGGTTGATATAAAAATGGTACATGATGCATTTTTATAGCAAATGCTATAAAAATGCATATTTCTGACTTAATACCTTGAAATTGGGCCTCTGTCTCTTTAAGCAGTTCCTGCTCATTCTGAAGCTCCGCCTACAGGAAGTCATTACAACACGGCTCCTATCTTAACTCTGAGAAGTAGCTCTATTATGAGATCAGCAGTTCTACCAGGTGTTTGCCAATTGCTGCTGGCTAGTCTGAAGGAGCGGGGAGAGATGCAGCTCAGAGGACGAGCTGCACCTCGAAGGCGGGGCTTGGTCCACCCAGGCGTTTTACACAGTTAATGTCTCCTTTACATCAAGAATCCTGGAAATGTTCTCCAACTGATGGAAAGCCGACTTTGTAACCGTCTTCATGTGGCTCTGAATGTTCAGGTCAGAGGTCAGCCTAATCTCCAGTTTCCAGATGGAATAACTGAAGCTGTGTGTTGACTATAGACCGTTTCTCTTCAATAACGCCAGTTTCTGTTCCACCCTTTGCTCCATGTAGAGAAACTAAACCCATCTGTTCTAAAGTAAGGAATTTGCTGTGGCTTCTACTCCACAACACCAGTTTTCTACTTAATGGATTAAAAACCATGTTCATCATCCCTCAAGACACCGAAGCATTTAGAAGATCACATAAAGTGCTGGGTGTGTTGAGTCATTAAAAGCTGTTTCAGTGTTTCGGGGTCAGTAAGAGGTCACCTGGAGAGAGCACAGGTGTCACTAATAACATTAGTGTTGATCTTTCCTGTTCAAGTGTTCCTGTGAGCACCGACAATGTGACCGTGACCCGCAGACCAGTGACTTCATTATTCACACCTGGGCTTCTCTTTCCATGTCATGTTACAAATTTCACCTCAGGATCAAAAACATTCTTTCACCGTTTTCACTTCAGAGAAATTTGGTTCATATTTTTCCAGCAGGTTGACATGTATTAATACGAGACAAAACATTAGACTTTTCAGGATTGCAACAATTACTGAATACTGTTACAAAGGAAAGCGCGATATAATAGAGATCTGTAGTCTACTGGCTAACGGTGGTGATGCTTGTTGACGTAAACGTCCGACATCAATACAGAGCAAGCAGGAAGCAGCAGCGTGGAGGGGAGCACAGCGAAAACCCTCGTTAAAAAAGCAGATACAAAAACTAATTATCTGGACCTGGTTTGAGTTTAACCCGTTTCAGCGCGACGCTCAGGAAGAGTGCAGCAGATGCCACGGTCAGACTAACTACAAGTTCCAGTCACAACACCGGGATCCAACACAGGCGTCCATTACATTAAAGTTATTGTGTTTCTATATGGAGATATATTTTCTATTTATTGATTTAGCTTTGATTTAATCAGACAGTCACTAGTGAGATTATGCTGCTGCCCATCATTGCCAGATCTCCCTTAAAATTAGATTTTTTAAGGGAGATCTGGCAGCATAAAACAAAAGTTACAAACATTACATAATTAAATCCACAAATGAGTATTAAACAAGTTTAACACATTTATATACATTTCACTCGATTAGTATGGGATGTTTTCCAACTTCTATTGTAAGTTTTACACAAATCTATATCGTGATTGTACATATATATATATATATATATACTATATATATATATATATATATATATATATACTATAATTTCTGCTTTTTGGTGAAATATCCAACATTCAAACAAGTTGGAGTCACGTTAATAAATATATTAGTTATATTTCCACTAAAATGTAGATTTCCTTATGAAAATAAAAATCAGAAAATGTAATTTTTCCTTACATAGTTTGAAGTGTAAATCTTCAGTTTTATGATGGTTTCATGTTTATCTGTGAGGACAAATCCATGAAATCTTTCACAGCATCTCAACACAAATAACTGTACATCATACTAATAGTTTACAATTCAAACCATGTCTTTGCTCACCGTCTCACATTTGGTGAAAGTATAATTAACCACAAAACCTCCAATTAACTCTCTGCTACTTTAAAGTAAAAGAATCGTTGGCTGAGCACATTTTTGCCAGATCAGAAGAATCTAAACACTTCTCATAACTGATTCACCATCATTTGCTTTTAACACCAAAGAGAAGAAACACATCGGGTCAACAAAGAAACTGGATCACCCAGCTGGACTGCAGACGACTTTCTGAACTTCTGCAAAAGAGACGGCATTTTTGTTCTGTCTTTGAAAAAGGACTCCAACTAGCTGAATAATTGTTGCTTGGGTAATGTTGGACTAGAGATGCGAGTGTGTGTATAACAGAGCAGCTTCAGCCCCAGGCAGGCAGCCGGTCTCCGTCCGATTAAACAGAACACAGCAAGGTGATTGTTCACCTTCATTTGTCCCTCAAAAGCATCACAACAGTGTACACACACACACACACACACACACACACACACACACACACACACACACACACACACACACACACACACACACACACACATAAAGCTGGAGTGAGAGAAGATGCAGTGAATAAAACCCATCAACTTTCATTTGGAGGGTTAAAAACGAGACATTAACATAAAACAGTAGAACTGAGGCAACGATCCTATAATGACTCGAGTCCCCAATTATAACAATTAATTGAGGAAAATAACGTGCTTCGCTTAGCGCACCGTGTTCCGGCTGGTGATTATTTGTGATGCGCAACACTCACTTCCGCCTCCAAGCAGCAGAATTTGTCCAGTTTTCTAGTTCTGTCCGGGGGATTTAATTGATTCATGATCAGGTCCGGTTTTTAGTGTTTGAGTGAACGACGCATGGAAGGCGGCGGCTTTTCGTCAACCGGAGCTGCTGGCTGGCTGCTGTTCCTGCAGGAGGCCTGCAGACTGAACGCAGCGACCGTAGCTTTACGGACAAACCGTAAATTTCCTCCCATCCCGGTTACAACAAATGGGTGGCAGAGCTGCACACATGTACATAACTTGTGGATGTTTTCTGTGTGCAGCGAAGCTGCCAAATGTTGTGGACGCAAAAGCAAAATATGTCTTGGCAAATGAAAGTTCATCTATTAAACTGATGTAAAATGTCAACTGGGCAAGATAATTGCTTTAGTTTTTATTTTTTCTTGCTTTTACTTCTTGTCTGAAATAAATGTTGAGTTTTAAAGTAAAAACTAATTTCAGACAGTTATAGTCACTTAAATATTGTAGCATTTTTATCTAGCAGCATTTCAATTTCACTGTTTTGAGGACATTAAATATACTCAAATGTAGCAAAGTTCCATACAGATGCTGCTAACTTCAGGTATTGTTTGTTATGCCTGCATAAACTCAAATATTTTATCATACAGAATATAATATATTACACAAAACCTTCCTAAAATCTCTTGTTTGCATAACTTAGCTGCAATCTTTCAAAAAGCAATCCAGTTTGCTTTTATGAAAGTGGATTGATGTGAAACATTTTTAGTGCTGCATATTCGTTCAAAACTGACAAAATAAACTGACGGATGTTCAAACAATTCATACAATGCATGGAAAAGCTAATAACAGCATCACCTTGACACAGCTGATGGAGATAAAAACACAAATCTGAAAATGTTGTCTTTCCCTGCCAACAGAAGACACTGTTTCACAGCGAAAGGTGTTCAGTGCTACGTCTCAGCAGCACAGACTCGTATGGCAGAGAAAGAAAGAATATAAAGTCACATTTTACAGTCACCGTGTAGCAGAGGCCTAGTCAAAGCAGCGTGGTGGAAAATGCAGCGATATAACCAGAGATTGACAACCTCCCATCATAACTTTGTGCATGAGGGAGTGTCGTCTTTTAACTGACACAAAGCCTGGGATGAAATTACTCACCGACTCACTTGTAAGTTGAAATTGTTGCCTCCAGGCTCTGCATTCATCCGTCAATCCAAAGCCACATGCATGTCATTTTCCCCTTAAAGTGAAAGCGAGAAAGACAGAAAAAGTAGTAGTTAGATCCCACACTTTCCAGTAAGTCTTAACATAGGAATCTTTGTGGTTTGATTTCCAACATTCAAGCCCAAATTTTTATTCTCTGTGAAGAGAGCAAACTGCTCAGCAGAAAAGGTGTGGAAGCCTTCAGAGAAGAGTCAGTGTTTCTGCTGGAGTTTCAGAAGCAGTGGCCGAAGGGCCTGTGCAGAAAGCCTGGAAGGAGCACTGCTTTAAAAAAACTCATTTCTTTCATAACAAAAGAACCGTGAAGATTAAAATGGAAATTGACGAAGAAGCTTTAATTTTTAACAAGAGGTCTGGTGAAGTTAGAATGATGTTTTTCATGCAACACAAAGAATGTAATGAAGCAAATTTGGGCTGCAGGAAGTCTTGAAATGTGAAAACTTAAAAGCAGCAGGAAAGAGCAAGAAGCTGGAAAACTAAATATGTTTGATTTCTGAGTCATTTCTAAGCTGAACCCATAAGCTAAAGGCCTGAATCATCAAATCAGTGCTAATCTTATGACGCTCATAGTCATAACGGCGGGTTGTTATGATTTTAGCCCGTTTTAAACTAAAGTGATGTGTCAATTATTATTGGGTTAAAATTGAAATCTGAAATTCTGCAAATTTGGATTTTTGGTCTCAACTTTTGATATGGAGGGACCCAAATAAACCACATTATCACTTTTAGAAATCTGCTTTTATTTTTTTAACTAGTTTTTCTATTGTTATCTTGGACAAAATCTTTAGTTTTAACTTGTGACAACTAGAACTTTACACATCTTAAATCTGGGCTTCATCAATATGTGATCAATGCATTTAAAAACTTGGGAGTCCATTTCATAACTTCAGGGTAAAGCACCATCAAAATAAATAAAAACAGATAAAAAGAACAAGCAGCAGATGTCTTTCTGGACATTGATGGCAGTGCAGCAGAATGGGCCATAAAAACGGCCGTTTGGACGTAAAAACTATGTAATTAGATAAAAAATAAACCAGCAGATCAGCCTGAAGGAGCAGCAAGAGGCTGCAGTGGCAGCCAAAAACTCAATGCACACTTAATACAGACTTTATGCCACTTCTAACAGCTTGAAAATGATTCAAACAAAACAATATGCTAATAAAACTTCAACAACCACACAACACCAAAAAAAGACAACAGGACATTAAACACGTTGCACTTACAGGACAGTAGCTCATCAAGTCCTGGAAAGGCTGAGGAGCATCAGGTTTACTGGGAACAGCCTCCACTTGATGCCAGATCAGCAGTTCTAACCAAACAGGAAAACTTTGTTAGCAAAGTTCATTAAAGCAGGGTTTCATCAGGTCGGTGTTTCCAGCCCAAAGCTGGACAAGTTTAATCAGACGTTATTCAGATCACTGCAGAGCAGGAAGCAGGTTGGAAACAAAACCACCCAAACACCACAGGATGTTCTTTAGCAGCAACAGGAAGTTGGAAAAGTAACATGAAGTCAGAATAAGACAATAAACCACCATTTGGATTTACTAATTTTCTTACAATATTCCCCAATCAAACCAAGTATCTGATCTTTTCATGTGTCCAGACTCGACAAACGTCACTATCCTGCGCCATTGTTAGCATCTTTGTTTATTTATTTATTAATTACTTAACAATTATACAAAATCACGTGGCATATACATACATGGAGAAGTCAAATTTTGCATCTTTGTTTACTGCCGCAAACACTGAGCGCTTCTTCTTCTTCTTCTTCTTCTTCTTAATGGCGGTTAGCAAAACAATTTCAACGTGTGACGTTATTGCGCCCCCTACTGCGCATGCGGGACATTTTCAGGTAGTTTGCAGTTCACACTGGAGATCAAATAGGTCACATATATTTGGAAATGTGAACGATTGAATTAAAAATCACTTGAGGCTGCAGTGTGAATGTAACCTCACTCTCACGGGAAAAGTATTGATACACTTAAACTGTTTTTCTTTAACCACAAATATTGGTAATAAATGCTGGACAGCAAAACTCCCTGGTGTCTGAAAGCGTCGCCTGTTTACAGCTGCTGTCGGCTCCAGATCAGTTTTTACTGCTAATCAGCTTCGTCATGTGGCAAGGAATGCTGATCCAATGTCTGATCTTCCTCATCAAGAGTTGCAAACACTTGAATATATTATATTGAAAAAGAAAACATTTGTCAGTGTCCCTGTGTGAACATCCAAGGTTCCTGGGTTTTGTAGCTTTTAAGGCTCTATAACTGATGAGAAATGTCTGGTAAAAACATTTCCCCTCTTTGCTTCCTCTCTCATACTAATGTACCTCGCTGGGCACTAATGGTGGTTTAATTCAAAAGACATAATGAGCCACATTAGAGTGGGGGGAAAATGCAGTAAGACTTTAAAATTTCTCTTCAGGTTTCACCTTTGTAAGGGCGATGAGAGAGAGGGAGCAGAGAGAGAATTGATGAGCAGCCAGGATCGTCCCCTTTCTGCACCAGGTTTCTGAATTTAAGTTGCAAAAAAACTTTTTAATTTGAACTCATCCTGGATGTATGTCAGCAATATTTCATATTCCAAATAAAGTGGAATAAGGGTTTAATCCTGTACAAGTGGGAAGGTTTCCCACAGTGGACTTTAAATGAAGTGCAGGATCAAAGTCCCGGCTGCAGCTCAGAGACACCGGGGGAGATTGGACCTTTCGTTGCCTTGTCTCCTTCTCTTGTCTCCTTTCCTCTATTCCTAGACTTGCTGAGGGTTTAGTCTCTACTTTCTCCCCGTCTCATCAGCTGTGATCTCTCCGTCTTTAATCTGCTGGTTTGCAGTCTGGTACGCGCTGCGTCCTTCCCTCTAGTTCAAAAGAGTGGCCTCCCACTAAGCACCCCCATCACCGCTCTCATCCATTTCTTTGCAGCTTCTCCCCAGTTTGCTCAGTGGGGGTGTTGCATAGATCTGCGTAGATCTCCGTCTCTCGTTTTCTGTTTTTATTACTTCACTCGTTCTAAGATTCCCTCTCTTCAGGCTCGCTGCTCCTCATCGGTCCTCAATCTCAGATCTGTGATCTGTAAAGTCGCACAAAAGCATTTGTTTGACATGTTTGTTTTGAATATCAACTATTTCACACTGCACATCTTCCATGGACACTTGTGAAGACAAAAGGGTCCAAAGCACACTTACATGAGTCCCAACACGGTTGAGTTGAAAAGGGTTCAGTTGGTCCGTCTCAGTGGGATTTCTGAAAGGCTGGAAGTCAGCCGCTGAGTGAGGCAGCAACGAAATGTTCATTTTATGTACAGAAAATGGGCTTAAAGATGAGATGTAGCGATGACAGGCAATCTGTGCGACCAGCTGGCTGCAGGATGCAAGGTGGAAACACACTGAGGAGGTGAATGCATTATTCACTTTTTTCAATTAACACTTTTTGGATGAGAGTGCACAAAGTTTGACTACATCTGAGATCAACACCAATCCAGCAGAAAAAACCGAGTTAGGCATGTTTTCTAAAGAGTGATCAAGCAGACAGAGAGAATCAGGAGAGTCAAACTTTATCAGAAATCTGAATGTTCTTAAAGGGCCAGTTGAGCCAGAAGGTTCTGATAAAACCCGTTTAGCTGTTAAAATATTAATAAATAGCTGTTCATCCAGATCTTTTGACTGTTTTTGTAACCAAAATCACATATTTTGTGATGCTAATTTAGAAAGATTTGTAAGAAATGTTCATCTTTGCACTAATGTATAATATTAAATCTGACTTTTTATCACAGCCTAAAACTGAGGCAGCAGTCAATCGAACTCAATGTTTTGGACCAATTTTGAGAAAATCTGCAGTAAAATCAGAAAAATGTGAGAATCTGGTGATTTTGTGTGAATTTGGAGGATTTGTAAAAAACTGGAAGAACTTATTCATGTACTCTGGAGTCTAAAGGGCCACATAAAAAGCTACAGCGGACCAGTTTTGGCCCCCGGGCCTTGAGTTTGACACACGTGGAGTAAATAAAAAAAAAGGGACAAAGTAAATGTTAGCAAAAGTGTTTCATCCAGCAAAGAGACACAGCTAAACAGAGAATTCAGCTTCTGGGTCAGAATTATGGAAAATGTAACACAAGAAATCAGGAAAGTTTCTTCATTTCTTCATCCACTTTTGGAGGATATGGTAAAACCTGAAGATGTTCTCTGTTACATTTCAGTGGGGTGGAAACCGATTCTTTAGCTTTCAACAGGACTTTTCTTTTCCACAGCTCAGAATCAGACTCAACCTGTTGCCAACACACAGACAGAGTCACTTCTGGAGTGATCCTCTGCCAGCTTTGCTTAAAAAAAGGATGTGAACTGCAGCTTACCTCTCGCTCCGCAGCAGCAGTGTTTGTGGAAAAACACAGAACTTCAGGCCATTTCTCACTTTTTCTCTATCTGTCAAAGCCTTGCAAGAGTTTTCAGACTTGGTGTTGGGGCTGAAGTTAAAACTGGGTTCAAGGAAATGTCACTGAGCAACGTGGCTAAAGAAAATCTCTATGTAGAAACATACAATCAAGTATGTTTCAGGGTTCATTTGGACGCGTCATTCTGCGGGTTCAGGTTAACGATGAACACTTCAGCGTCTTCTGCAGTTAAGAGAGACATCATACACTTAGCAACCACTTCTATCCCACACAGAATGACAATATATGACACTAATTTGTACCCACAAATGTTTGCACACAACCATTAGAGGGAATCACCACACATATGTGACCACCCATTAAAACTGACAATCAAATCCCAGCATGGAGCGGCAGGAGAACCGAGATTCATCAGCGAGCAGAACGAGGGGAGGCTTTAAGAGGGCACAGAGAAAGGAGGAAGATGCAATCACCTCCTCCGCAAAGCCGGGTTTGCATTGTTCCAGCACAGACAACGTGTTGGTAATTTGCACCTTAATAGGATGGCCAACCTCTGGGGCGAAACATGCTCTTCAAATAGTCCTCCTTCACAAATCTTGCCTAAAGCCTGAGGGCATGAGCACAGAGAGGTTGAGCTGCTCCACATGCAGCATCTGTGGAAAAGCAGCACTGCCCCCTTATGGCCATCTGTGGGAGAGCAGGAGAGGAACTTCGTTATCAAAATGATTATTTTTGAATCTTTAGCTCATAAAATATAAAAAAAACTTATATGCATAATATTATACCATAAGAGAACGTAAAAATATCTTGTATAATGTTCTAATTCTTGATGAACTCTGAGTATTGTAATAAAACACTGAGAGGAACGCCCTGATGAGTTAAACATGTAGAAGTTGGGTGATTCGTGTTGAAGGTAATTCAGTGTTGGTAGACTGGGGCTGCAAGAAGCTCATAAAAGTGTCCAAAATAGAGCAAAGTTCATTTCACAATAGATTCATTCATTCTTTTCTGACCACTGCTGACTTATTGTTCTCTGAACTGATTAATGTGGATAAAAAATGTAATAATTATGTTGCCTCATGACAGATCATGAAGCTGACAACTGAATGTCACAAAAAGGTAAAGTATTTGTGAACAGAAAGACTTAAAGGATCACCTGGAGTCCTTGGAGCCTCGGGTTGCAGTCGGTGGGTTGCCTGTTATTTATCTGCAGACGTCACAGAGGAGATTCAAGGACGCTGACCTCAACCCTTTATAAGCAGAGGGAAACCTTGAGGACTCGTGACAAATGGCTGGAACGACTCTGAAACGTGTCACTGCAACGTTTGGCAACCAGTGAAATGGTGCATGAAGGACAGGGAGCAGGGAGCAGTGCATGTTTCTAATGACATACATTCACATTTTTCTTGAAATTGAAGATGATATGGTGATTTAAAAATGCCTAACATCTAATGTCAGGCTACAAACATGACTTTGACCGGTAAATATTCTGATCTAAAAACGCTTCTTTTGCCAATATTTCTCAGACTTTTGTTTCCCTCCTGCATTAAATTGACAAACAAAGCAGCTTGTAAATTTATCAATGTCAATTTAAAGAAACAACCTTCTGCTGTGAGACCTTGTTGACATTTGCAGCTGGATCTCAGTCAACTAATGAACCTGAATCCACATTCCTCTTTTTGTGGAACGGGTCTGAACAGTCGGCATCATTGGCTTGATCCTGTTTCCATTCTGGTTTTAAAACGGCCCAAAGAGGCAGGAGTGAACAGAACTTGTAGTCAGTGTCTGGGTTCATAAAGTGTTAACCATCTGGTGTTTTAAAAGTATAACTGGTAACAAACTCTCACAGTAAGAACCTGAATCAATCAGTTAAATGTTCTGAACCAGATCAGCCTCAGGAGATGACTGAGGTTATCGCTTCAATACGGGACGAACATTCACGGCCACATCCGGGAAGACTCGGTGTTAAACAGGAAGGGTGGGAAACATTTCGCACTTATCTGAAATCAGGCTTGGCGCTGATTATCTGCCAGCCAATCAGAGGAGAGGCTTGGAGCCACAAGCCCCGCCTACTGGAGAGCGGCTGCGTATGAGGCGTTTAGGGGAAATTGTAATCTTTGACTTTCCAGAAGAGCTTTGGACTGAATTGGAATGAATTGTGCGAAGCTGTGAGGAATCTGGTGCAGAAACCGAAAAAACAAAAACAAACCACCAACAAGACTTCTTCCGATCTTCTTCTTCGTGGCTTTCGCCTGTTTAACAACCGACGAAACTAAAAGTTACATTCACATTCTGCAGCCTGAAGTGACCAAACTCCGACTTCCTGTTTGATTTTTGCCTTCATGGGACACGTACCTTCTCTCTTCGTGACGAATGCGACCCGGTCCACTTGGATATTCGGTACATATCTGATCTTTTGGAACCTGACTGCTCAGCCAGGTGGACGTCATCGATACTCGACAAACGTCACTACTCTGTGCCCTGATACACGAAAGCGGGAAGAAAAGTAACAACATTGGCGGACTGCAGCGACAAGACACGCTCCACCATTAGCATCTATGTTTAGTTCTGCAAAGGCGGAGCAATTCTTCTTCTTCTTGTTTTTAATGGCGGTTGGCAAAACATTGAGCTTTTGCGCCCCCTACTGCGCATGCGGGACACTTTCAGGTCGCTTGCGGTTGGAAATGTGAACCTAAATCGGGTTTGGGTCACTTAAGGCCGCAGTGTGAACGCAGCCTAAGTGTTTCCATTACAGTTTTATGGAATATATCTATTTTAATACCTCAAAACGTTTTATAGAAAACTTGAGTTTGTTTTAAATTGATGTTTCCATAAGCACATTTATTTTCATAATTTCAGTTTGCGCAGTTCTGGTGAATGGAAACAGAGTCAAAGAGTAAAGTCTTAGCTTGCTGAAGTGTCGTAGCGTATTAATCAGTATTCACATGGCAGAGAGAAATACTAAATTTAAAACAAGACATGGCAGTTTAATGAACCATTTTGCGTTAAGATTCTTGCATACATGGCAGCAAATGCACATAAATCCAAGGGCAGATATGCTGAGACTTTACAGGTGACGGAATATCTTTCCAAGCTGTTTTGCTTCACAAATTTTCATTTAGACAGGAATATGCTAAAAGCCTTCCCCCATGTGTGAGCACGCGCCTCAGGAGCCAGGTTTCCGTTTTCCCACCTTCTGCTCTCCACAAAGTCACAACTTCAAAGTCAAAACAGCGGAAAGGTGAGATGCACACGCACAGCGATGTGAATGCAGGTCGCACACATTACAACACCTTGGAGTCCAACTTCCTTTTTCTCCTGAGTTTCCTCTCCTGCCACTGGGCTCCTCCACCTGACATCCTTCAGCTCCGTTATTTCATTTGCTTTTAGATCTGAACTTTAACTCAGTGCCTCGTCATCAGCCCGTCGTCTCTAACAAGATAATTAGTGAAACTTTTCCTCCCCACTTTCACTCAACACTCAATTCAAACCAAAAGGAAAATATTTTAAACCTTATATCAATTTATTTAAGTATTTCTTTCTTAATTACATCCCAAGTATGAAACACAATCCAGGTTTTTTTTGTCCTGATCTATATCTTGAATAATACTGCATTTTTAATACATTTCAGACCAGACAGATTAAATCTGAGTGCAAATCCAACAGAAACTCAATTTTAGGTGAATCTTGAGTGATGGTGGCTTTAAACTGGAAATCCTGGTTCATTTTATTTTATTCCACCAACTTTAAATACAATCATAAATGTATTTCTTTCTGGCAGAAATTAGTTTTGGTCTCTGAAATGTACTCATATCTTTTCTACATTTTTCACTGTACAAACATCAACGTTAATGTGACTTTTGTGATATTAGGTAAAAACAAAATAGCACACAAACTGGAAGAAACACTTTTTTTCCCCCAAAAAATCTACAAGTGTTTGAATTTGGTTAATACCCATCAATAAAATAAAGTGCAACCAGTTACTTCTGTCTATACCGGACCATTGAGCTGCCCAGGGTAACTCTGGAGGATCTGCAGAGATCCTCAACTCGGGTGAATCGGTTCAGAGATTCACTCCAAAGATCTGGGACACAAAGGAAACTATAATCAGTCTAGTTTGGAAATAAAATCAGAGCTTTTAGTGATTGGTCAGCCCTTATATGTGCATCCAAACACAGAGACTTCCTCTCACACGGGAAGGTCGATCAACCCGACTGACAGTAAAACTTTAATGAACAATAAAACACAGGCCGACCTTGAGCGCTCTCCAGTTTGAATCAGATCTAATAAAGTGCTGAACAAAGCAGTAGATGTGCAAAAAGAAATAAAAGTGACATTAGAAGAGACTTAACACCTTATGAAGCAGAGGTGTCAAACTCATTTTGGGCCAAAACAATGAAATGAAAGCAATGAACGCTCTTAAAGGGCCGGTGGTGCCAGAATGTGTTGTCAAAACCTGCGAACAAAACTCTTAAAATATAAATAAATTCTTAAAATTAGATATTGAAAATCTTTTCAGTCCCTCCAGGATTTTGCGATTGTTTTTGTGATTTTAAAAAATAAAACTCAAAGTGTTTGCAGTACTAATTTAGGAATATTTATCCTCACCATATGGATTATAACTTCACATCAAGGCTGAAGCAGCTGCAGAAGAAACACTGCCACCTGCAGGTGGGAGTAAGCACTTGTTTAGATCCAATGTTTTTCAGCATTTTTGCCAAAAATCTGCAATAAAATCAGAATTATGTATTAGAGTGAAAAAGTTCAGGGATTTGTTGATTTTTGCGTGAATAATTTGCAAGAAACAGGAGGGACTGATTGATGTAATTTGACAGTAAATAGATAAAAACTGATTTGATTTGATTGATAAAATAACATTTAGGCACACAGTTATATTGATGTTTCAGTTTATTTGTCCTACTAGAGTCTAGAGGGCCACATAAAAGCTGCCAGGGGCCAGATTTGGCCCCCGGGCCTCGAGTTTATTACAAGGGTTGAGATAAAAACATCAACAAATAAACATCAAATTCAGTTTGAATAAACAGAAATCAATGATTAAATTATTTCCTTCTTCTGATTGCTTGGATCAAAAACATGTAAAAGTGAAAACTGATTTTTTTAAAAAATAATGTGCAACTTTAAATGATTACAATATTAAATTTATAGTAACTGCAGATTTTTAAAAAATTCTCTCGGATTAGATTTATTTTCCATCTCCAATTTATTCAAAGTTCTGCTTTCTGAGATCAAATTCAGCTGCAGAAACAATTTTAAAGATAATTTTAAACTTAACATTCAGGATTTTAAAACATAAACAATAATAATAAAAACACCAGCTGTCAGTTTAACATTTTATTCATAGTCCAAATTAATATCAGTAGACTCCGAGAAATAAAAGTTAATTGTTCCTTTTTTAAACATTCTTTTAAACAAAAATATAACAACTATTTACAATCACTTGTAAAAAATACATAAAAAGCGTACAAGCTAAATTCATGTTTGTCTTTCTGAAAGACATAAATTACAACATCTATAGGTGAGACGAAAAGCCAACGTTTAGCTACAGACCGAGTTTATACCTCTGTACAAGATTGTGCAGCTCACTCTCCACATTTAAGCTTATTGTGCATTTCTGCTGTAATGCCAGAAGACGTTTCCACAAACACCCAACACACGCAAACACACACACACACCACACACACACACACAACACACACACACACACACACACACACACACACACACACACAAACACACACACACAAACACACACACACACACACACACACATATCTCTCTTATTGCGTTCCAGGAAACAAAGAAACAGACAAAGGGCTAAATTATATTCTGAGTTGAGGGAATTGTTGTTTTGCTCCTTCTATTTTCAAAGAAACACAATCATGAGTTCAGATTACTTTTATAGAGAGGAAACAATAAAGCTGCAGTTTTTTGATAGCAAAGACACGAATTAGCATTTTGAGTTCTACGAATATGTGGATTAAATGGAAAAAAGAGGGGAAAAAACCAGAAAAATAAAACTTATGGCAATTTTTAACTGAAGTAAAAATCAAGAAATGAACTTTTCAGCTCAAAGATTGAATAATATTCTAGAGACGCAAAGAGAAAACGTTTGTTTGATTGATTTTAAACTTGAATAAGTTTAAACCGTAGGCCATTCCTGAATGAATGAAGCTTAAAGGCAGCATCAGCATGGAGCTTTTTAAAAGGAACTCGCTGCAGCTCCTCCCGGCTGCAGGAGAGCGAGAGAGAGCAGGACTTCAATAAGAAAGCACACTGCAAAAACACTAAATCTAAAGAACAGACTAAACTTAGTCTGTTTTTTAGTGCAAATATCGTAAGAAACTAACTCATAAGTGACCTTTCAGCAAGATATACTATTATTTTGAATCAATAATTCCTCCATATTATTTCACTGATGATATGGGAAAAATATCTGTTATCAGAGAATTTATCTGCTACTGGACCAAGAAGATTTTCATCATTATTAAGTATTTTAAAACAAGCTCTTATATTTTGCTGAAAATTTACTTGTAAGTTAGTTTAGTCTTATTTCACGTCCTCTGCGATGTTTGTGTTTTTGCAGTGCAGGTGCAAGAAGATCAGAGTTGCTTTCTTTATTCGTTTGAACTTTAATCCAACCTGTAATGAAACAAACTGGATTTGGAAAATTTGGTGCCTCTTTGGAAATCCAGACGTAAAGATTAACCTTTTTGCAAAGCTATTTCACTTTTTTACCGTTTTATTTTAGAATATTATCAATACTTTAAGAAACTGTTTTAATTATTTCTCTCTTTCAAAAAAAATCTGAAAAACTTTGCACAAAATTCTGTAATTTCTTTAACACTGATTTCAGTTGAAGAACACAAGTAAAGAAGTTGTGCAAAATGTCAAAGTTTTGCACATTAAAGACAAAATAAAAGCCTTCAGGTAAGCAGAGAGGGAGCAGGTAGAAAGTTTTATGTTGAGCTGAATGTGGAATTAGAGGGAGGATTTTTCTCTTGAGTTCAGACATATTGGCAACAAAAAGCTCCTTTCAGGTCAGGAGTTTGGATGAACTCGCCTCATGTCACAAAGGCACGAGCCTTCAAAGCAGAACGGCAGCGACTGAAGTTTTGTGTTGGAAATAATGTGAGAGCAGCGCAGCACCGAGCAACTCAAATAAAAAGACCTGTTCTGATCCCACACACACACACACACACACACACACACACACACACACACACACACGCGCGCACACACACACACACACACACACACACACACTCTGCTTCATCCTCCCAAAACTCAGCAGCAATTACACTCAAAGATCCAAAGCATCAAAGCGGGGAAAACGCGTCAAAAAAATGACAAGAACCAAAACGAATTCCTTTAGACTCCAAAACTTTAAACAAAAATATTCAAAAATATCCTCTCTGCACATTTATACAGACTCAGTTTACATTAAATTATGGCAAAGGAACAGCAAAAATATATATGTACAAATTTATATATCTGCTGTGAGTATCCATATATACTTATATATATTCGCAATGATCATTTCAAGTGTTTGTGTGGCAAAAGCAAATTACAGGAAGCAAACAGAACAGAGACGAAGGGAAGCAGAGAAAACGATTCCAGTTAAAAACTAAAAAAATCTTTTCTGTAAAAATCTGCTCCTGCTTTCAAAACAACTCTATGAGCGTTTTCTTTAAATATTTTACTAAATGCACGTATTTTGGGAGATGTAAGCCGGCAGACTGCAGAGGGTTCAGATGTAAATTTGTTTATAATGCAGCATTATTTTTTGCTGACGTAGCATTATTTTGTAGAAGAGGAGCAACAAAGACAAAGACTCGTAACTCCACAGACAACCAGTAAACACTGCAAACAAAACACAGACGCCTCCACGTAAACACTGTCCTTTTGGTGTGTGTGTGTGTGTGTGTGTGTGTGTTATTGTTTTATTACTGCGGCTGTGATAAATTGGGGTTTTTTCACTCTGCAGGAGGCAGCGAGGCGTTTGTTCTTCAGCTCATTAAAACCCAGTTATAATCCAGGTTTTATGGAACCAGCAGGAAGCAGCGACGCTCAGCAAGGAGGCGAAAGTGACGCAACGTTTCAGGACGGGACGGTAAGTGCTACGCAAACATGAGGGATTTCTGAAGATTTTCTCTTTTTCCACCTTTTAAAAAATATTCATCAATGCCTTTTAGGTTTTAACAATTAGAAAACTATGGATTTTTTTTCTTTTGCGTTCAATCACAATAATTTACTCGTCAGCATAACTGAGTACTGAAAGTCTTTCTGCTTTTAAAAGGTTTCTGTCCATTAATGTCTCATTTTGAGAAATCTGAAGTTCTATCTCTTTATTTAGGATAAAAATCCACCAACATACGAGTAAAATAGAAAAGCTCTCTTTCCATCTCTTCTCACATGTAGACAGAAACTGTTGCGTTATTTTAAAGACACCTGACAGTTCTGATTGTTTTTTGTGCTTGTAGCTGAAATGTTAAAAAGATTGTTTCCATGTGAAGCCACATCTCAGACACAAACACATGTAAACATGTAGTTAATAAATCGATTTTCAATCAGATTTATGCACCAGATACATACGAATGTATAAACACGTTTTCTTTCAATGTGGCGTTTGGGGCTGTTTGTAAAACAGAGCACTGTTTTTGCTCATTTATTGCGAGGGAACGCAAAAAAAAAAAAAAATTCTTAAAACACTTAAAACTCTCTTAATCATTTGTTTTGAGAGCCGAAGATCTTCATAATTTACATTCAAGTTAAAAAGACTGAAACCAAAGAGTTCACATCTGCAAGCTCAGAAATCCAGCTGATTAAACAAAATGTCGAGTTAAAGCAAAGACGGCAAAACGTGCAGAGGAGTGAGCCTGGAGAGCGAACAGAGGTCCGGCGGGCCGGTTTCCCAGCGAGGCATAAATGTCGTTTCTCCGTCCTTCTTCTGATAAAAGTCCGACTCCTGCGATGTGATCGCCTCGTCCAGCTTTGTTCAAAGTTCTCATTTAAAAAAGTCTAAAACTCTGATTTGTGAAACGGGTCCATGAAAGGCCAGAGGTGAAGAGGTCACACCGCCGACACCTGTTCATCTGGAGCAGAAGATGGGACAACATGTCACTTATTGTGTATAAAACAAAGAAGCAAATGAACAAAAACACACAAAACCATCAAACTATTCAGCTGGGATGAAAAATACAAGAAAACTTTAAATCAGTTTGGATAAACATGAAGAACAAAACCTGAAAACAAAGTGGCCCGATATTTAAATATCCGACTGGTGATTGTGTTAAATGTTTTTTACAAAATCGCTTTTTTTTTATTAGTTGGAACTGGTTTCAAATCAACAATATTATAATTTATTGTAATAAACATTAATGCAATAGTGTTTGACGTTATACTTTATTTGGAGAAGTGAAGTTGCTGGTTCCACTCAAATTTAAATGAATAGAAATGGAAGACCAGCAGCTTTCTGGTTTCTGCTTGTCGATGGAAAGCGAAGCAGGACTGTGACGTACCGTCCTCGCTGTCAGCCAGGTCCTGCGCTGGGGGGACGGCGCTGGGCGGTCTGGACCGGCCCTGAACGGGGCTGGCCGTTCGGAGGTGAAGCCTCCGCGCCTCGGCCAGCCCGCTGGCCGCTCTGGGGCTCTGCAGGAGTTTGCTCCTCTGCAGGGCCACGCTGTAGTCTGGAGGTCTGAGGTGAGGAGGTCGGGGGGCGGGAGACCCCGGCCCGCCGGCTACTCCGTCTGCGACCCCGAGGTCGCCCAGAGCCAGACCCTGGTAGCCTGGAGGGGTAGGAGGGGGAGCTCGGTAACGCTCATCCTTAGTGGGGGACGTGACACAGTACACTGGATGGAGGTGAAGGTGGAAATAAAAGGAGGATGGAGGAAAAGAAGGATGTGATGTACAGAAAACAAAAGGGGGAAAAATGGAAAAATTAAATAAACTTTATGAACACAACATGCAAAACATGGAAACTTAAAGGGGCAGTATTATGTTTCCCAGTGCGATGGAGAAACTATGTTAACTCTAGTTGTTATAATGCTACATGTATGAAATATAATATTTATGAAATTAAAAACAGGCCTCTGTCTCTTTAAAAACTCCTTGAGGAAGTCGACAACACGGCTCCTCTCTTAACAACGCAGCAGCTCCACCAGGCGTTTGCTAATTGCTGCTGGCTAGTCTGAAGGAGCTGAGTGGCCAGACGTTTGGAAACTGCAGCTCTGAGGAGGAGCTTCGCCTCGAAGGCGGGGCTAAGTACACCCAGGCGTTTTGAACAGCTGATTGGTTGTCATGGAGACAAAAGGATTTCTAAAACATTCGTGGAAGATTCAAAGCAAAACTCCAGGTTTGTTTGTTTGATGAAGTAAAAGCATTTCAACATGATGAAAAACTCAGAAAAATAATACTGCCCTTCAACAGAAAAACATAAAACTAATAAGACGGATGGCGGCAGTGCATAAACAAACCCTAAGCTGAAACGGGTGATGATGTGTTTATAGATTTAATTAGAAAAAATCTAATCAGCCGATTTGCTAATATATACACATATATTTAATTTTGTTATATAAATGAATCTTTTCTGCTTGTTTCCTCCTGGACAGACGGACATGCATGCAGGAGCGGAGGTGAGCGTGAGCGCTGCTCGGCTGCGTTCATCCTGATCCCTCACCTATCAGGCCCTTCTCTGTGCTCGACGTCACCGTTTTGTACGAAGCGTCTGCGCTTTGCCCTCCTTCCTCGTTGGCCGGCGAGGAAGGAAACTCCGAGGCGTTTCGCCGCTTTATCGTTCCGTAATTCCCCTCGTAGTTGTCCGACAGGGAGCCCGACGATGTCCGGCTCTCCCGCGCCGCGACGCTCAGATCTGAGCTGGAGTCTCTGGTGTGGCGGCCGGCGGCGGCGGCGTCGCCGGCCCACGAGGGCCCGGCGGAGTCCGCCTCGGCCATCGGCCGGCCCAGCGCCGGGTGTTTGAAGCCGCTCAGGTGCGTGTGGGGGAGGGAGAGCGGGTGGCCGTGGATCCCGTGGTCCCAGGGCCGGCAGGACGAGGCGGGGAGGATTTGGAAGGATTCGTGAGAGTTGGAGGAACAGGAAGTCCAGCTGCCGCGGCCGCTGTCCACCACAGAGTCCAGGGACAGGGAGGCGTGGTCCGGGGTCAGCTCCTCCGTGGAGAGGGAGGAGGTGAAAGGTCGCGCTGCATGTCCTCCTCGAGCCACGACTGAAGAGCTGATAGACAGGAGAAGAAGAAGAGATGAAATGTTTCACTTTCTGTTTCCTCTTCATGTGATTTTTTAATACCTTGATAACAATATCCAGACAATATTTACAAATCGTTAAGATTGAGAAAAGCTCATTGTTTTTCTGACAAGCTCAGAAATTACATTGAAATGACTCATTTAAATTAATTGAATGAAACTGGGAGTTCTGGTCACCAGCTGATAAAAGACGCACATCACCTCTGCTGACACGGCAATAAAGGTGAGAGCAGGTGGAAATGGCTGAAGGATGAAACATAATTTAGTGAAGAGACAGTTGACCAGACAGAAATCTGTCCCACATGATAAATAATATTCCTCTCAATGATCTCTTTCTGCAGACTGACTGTTTGATTCACTCACAGTATTTTACAGGACAAACCAGACAGTCAATGAAAACGAGCCGTATTTCATAAAACAAGCCGATGCTGCACAGCAAGGCTGCCAAGCTAATATAATATCAGAGAGGAAGATATTTCAGTTTTGTCTTTATGAGACAGAATGTCCTGATTATGGACAGACAATAAAGAAGGTGCAGACAATAAAGGTGCAGGGGAGTTGTTTACTCAGCCAGATTAAAAAGCCGACTCGTTGTCCTGGATGAAAGCAGGAGAGAGGAGAGCAGTAAAACACGGGGATGCTAATAAACAGGTGTTATTTTTTTATGGCTTCCAGTTCTTGGAGTTTTTAATGAGGATGGTGTAAATGGAGGCAGCTGGGAAGAAAACGGAGCAGCGAATAGCAGCAGATGGTCAATAGATGGATGTTTTGTGCAAAACTTTGAGGTGAATAGAGAAGAGGAGTCAAAAAGTTGAGTTTAGTTCAAAGTAACATTAAACAGCAGACAGTATTCACATCCCTTGATCTTTTCTACATTTTTTAAAAAGGTTTATCTGCTAATGTCAAGGCTTTTTGTTGAATTTTATTTGAATAACTGGGAAAATTCAGCTTTGGTTTCTATGATACCCCTAGTTAAAGATAAGCAACACATATTTTCTTCTTTTCTGAGCCCCTTATTGGGCTGGAGAGAAAACTGCATATATCTATGGCTAACCTAAGCTACAAGCTAACGCTAAGCTACAAACAGCACGGTGGTGGGGGATCATGCTCTGGGAATGTTTTTCTTGAACAAGAACAAAGTTTAAATGGATGAGGATAAATACCATCCAGTGGCAACCAGGATAACAACCTTAAATATACAGAAAGCTGCAATACTGTGGTCTCAATAAAAACATACCAATGTTAGAATGGTCTAGTCAAAGCCCAGAAGTAAAACAAACATAATAAAAACATACAGGGGAAAAAATGTGATTATTGTTGCTCACAGACACTTTAATCTAAATTGTAAAATAAAAGAGAAACCAGCATAAATAAATATACAAGCTGTTTTATTTACGTCCATCACCAAACGTTCTGCAAACGTAAATAATCAAACACAGCGACGTGTTTGATTATTTAAAGGTTTATCACAATATAAAAATCCATTATTCTATTAAAAGTCCTGTTTTCTGTTTTAGGTTTAAACCCCGACAGGATTCCATAAAATCTAAATCCCATTCATCTCATTACGGTTCCCAGTTCCCAGGTTCCCAGTTCACAGGTTCCCAGTTCCCAGGTTCCCAGGTTCCAGTTCCCAGTTCACAGGTTCCCAGTTCCCAGGTTCCCAGTTCCCAGGTTCCCAGTTCCCAGGTTCCCAGTTCCCAGGTTCTGCTCTCAGCTGCGATAATTCAGCAGCAGATTAGATAAAATGAACTGAACTGGAGCCAATTACCTTGTGCTGGGCTGGCTGTAATCAGCAGTTAAATGTGCATTTAATGCCGCTGTGCCCTCAGCGACCACAGCAGCTGTCGCGGCCGTAGCATTAGCAGCGACGGTGGCAGCGGTACCGGAACCGGCCCGGTTGCAGCGGTCGTCCGGTCCGGAGGCCTGCGCCGAGTCCACAGAGCAGATACTGGAGCGGGACGAGATCTCGCTGTGACTGGAGTCCGACAAGTTGTCCGATTTGGCAGAGGGGAGGAGGGGACAACCTGAAGACGGAGGACATTTAGGATGAGACACTGAAAGGCGAATCCAAACCGTGAATGATGTTCGTTCTGTACGATACCTGCAGGTCGACCAAACCTCCATTAATACACTTACGACTCACTAACTGTCATTTAAAATGATTGTGAAACCAGTTTGAGCTCAGTTTGAACTTTTTTATCACAGCAACCCACAGAACTCAGTAACATGAATGAACAGATTGATCGTCACGTAAACCTGAGACAAACCTGTTTGGTCCAAGTTTGTTTCTGAAAGAACAGTCTGTTCAGCGCTGAATGTTTTTCTGTTCATTACAGCTTCAACATTAACTGAAGGAGAAACGAGCAACTGGCTGGAGACCAGCCACACTGAAAAACTCAAACATACAATCTTCTCTGATCCATGCTGGCAAACACTGCAAAAACACAAAATCTTACCAAATATTCATGATTTAAATATTTAAGTTCACTAAACATCTTAGTGAACTTGAAAAAAGACAAAACGGACAAAGCAACTTTTCAGCAAGAAATATGACAATAATTACTTAATACTGATGAAAAAGTGGCAGATTATCCCACAGAGAACTGTGTCGTTACCTAGCAACCCCAGCCTAACCCAGCCTGTTGCCTAGCAACCCAATTCTACTTCCATTGGCAGATTGTTTCACTTTCATGTTTCCATGTTACCAATAAAATAATTTGCCATTGAAACTTAAAACAAGTTCTTATTTCTTGCTGAAAAGTTTCTTGTTGGTTAGTTTGGTTTTATTTAAAGTGTATTAAGATATTTGCACTAAAAACCAGAGAAAATACTTGGTGAGATTCTGTGTTTTTGCAGTGCATTGATCACCACCAGTTTGTGATTGGACGCCATCGACACGGAAAATCTTTACCAAACTTCAGAGAGCAAAATCGGCTCTAAAGTTCTGACTGGAGCATCTCTGAAACACTGCACTGCAAAAACACTAAATATTCTGTTTTGACTCATTTAGTTTTTGTCCAGTTTCCAGTGCAAATGTCGAACTACACTCAAAGTAAGAAAAACTAACTAACTAAGTTTAATAATCTGCCAATGTAACTGCCTGAAACTCACTGAAACATCTTCATTCAGGTTCCAAGATATCTGCACTAAAAACTGAACAAAAATACCTGGTAAGATTTTGTGTTTTTGCAGTGTGGAATGGTTTCCAACTCTCTATCACTCATTCTGTCTGCTACATCATTTATCTGAAACATCTGGAGGCGTCCTGTGACACTAGTCTCCTGGCGCTGCCTGTCAGATGGTTTTCCTCCTGCTGTGTCGGTCTCGGCACAGCCAGAGGAACGGGTTGGGGCTGACCGATCTCCTGACTCTCTGCTCTGTCTGTCCTTCAGCCTCCTGCTGAGCCGAGGAGGCTGAAGTCTCTCCAGAAGCTTCCTGGCTCTCTGTCAGCGGCCTCTCTCTGGACTGACTCCTCTCTCTCAGCACCCTGAAAGGAGACAACAGTCTCGCCCTGATGGGTGTCCTGACACCAGCGTGGGGAGGAGGAGGAGACCCGCAGTCCTCCCGCTGCGGCTCTGGGGTTCCTGATCTCCTGGGTAACACCTGCCCTGCCTCTGCCTCCGGCTTCCTCTGCTGCCTGGATCTTCCTCTCCTCGGTTCTTCCTGACCTGCCTCTGCCTCGTCCTCAGTCTGTCCCTCTCTGTTCCTGCTGCTCTCTCGGCTGTGCTGACTGGTCATCTGCAGGATCCTCTTGTGGAGAAGAGCCCCACCTATGCCGTAGCTGCGCAGACTGATGGTGCCCGTCTTTGTGCTGGCGTCGCTGGTCAGTGACGACGAGGATCCCGATAAGTTCATCTGGCTGGAGTTCTGTGATTTTGCGGCGCCACCAACTGGCAGAAGAAATCAAAGAGACGGAAAGGAGAACATGAAAAACTCCTGAACCAAAAATACTTGGTAAGATTTTGTGTTTTTGCAGTGTGATACTGTAAATAACTCCTGTCTTGAACATGAAGGAGTCTTCATTAATATCTGCAACTTGTCATGACATGATAAATAATGGCACTTTAATGAAAAGTACTTTGTAATAAAAGTGTCATTATTTATCAAATATGTAAACAGACGTAAATATTTATAAAAACGTCGTCTTCATGTCGAGTCTCATGTCATGTTTTTTATGTCAGTGTTAAATAAAGTAACCAAAGTTTTCCAGTCATTGGGGAAACGTTGCGAACCTTTGCGTGGCGAACCCTGAGGCGACACTGTGGGGCTGGAGTGGAGCGACGACACCATGGAAACGGTGTCATCAGACGGCCTCTTGGCGCTCCACTCATCTGACGAGTTCGCTGAAGGTTTCTTCACCACCTGCGGAGAATTTGAGTCTAACAGAAAGAAAAAATAAGATCATGAAGACAAAAATGTCTGAAGTAAGAAGAAGCGGTAAAAAACTCACTGGGGATGTTGATGTCCTTGGCGGTGCTCTTCTTCCTCAGAGGGTTCAGAGGCACCTGGACCTGCAGGACTTGTGACACCCTGTTCTGAGTTTTCCCTGAAGGTAACGTCGCCCTGAGGGACACCGGAGACATGTCCAACTTGTTTGCCCGCCTCTCGCTCAGGTTTTTGCCCACTGAAGACAAAGACAGTTAATGAGAAACATACATTTACAAACTAGAGCAAAGATCTTAATGCACTTAAAACAAGACAAAACTTACAATTAACATTTCAGAAAGATACAGGAGCCAATTCTAAATGAATGATTCCTTCATATTGGTGAAAATGAGTATAAATATAATCGGCAGATTATTTCACTAATAATAAGATATTTTCCCCATACATGTTATTATTTTCATGTGACTGTCCACAAGCTCTATGTTTAACTTCCTGAACTGAGCAAACAAAAACATATTTATGATTATCTGGATGAGAGATGAATTTTTAGACATTTTTATCAGCTGCATCATTAAATGCAGGTTGTTGTCATGTCATTGCTGAAACGCCAGGGGGCAGCGTGGCTGAATATTACAAAACTGGGAAACAGTTTTAGGTTCACACTGATTCATCTGAGATACAAACAACTTTTCTTCTTTAACTTTAGTTTATTGAGACAAAACGCAAAACTGCAGACCAGAATTAGAAACAAAAAATAAAAGCAGAAATATATATTTTTGTCTTTTCCTTTTATATGCGTCTCTAAAACAGAGTGGACAAAACATGTTTAAGAAAAAAATACATGTGTGTATTTTCTGACAAAATGTTTGTATTAGGAAAAAAATATATTTTAAACCACAATGCATAAAAAATACATTATTCAAAATTAATTAAAAAAATGTTTTTTTAATTAATTATAAATATTTTCTTACAATTATTTGAAAAAATATGTTTTCATTAAGTAGCAATTAGTAATAAATTAATGTATTTTAGCTAATTAATTTTAGTGAATTAAAAATGAATATTAATATGTCAGTTTATACTAATAGTGCAGAAACGTTTAGTTTAAATCAGTGTTTAACTCACATGTGTTGTAAGATGGTTCACACTGCAGGGACATGATTTGGTGTTTGTCCTCATCCGTCTCCACCGTCAGGTTCGACAGGTACTGCTTCACCTTGCGGGCCATCTGAGCGTCTTCGTAAAGCTTTTTGGCGTTCAGGAGGGAGCTGCGGCGCACGCGCTTCTTATGGGCTCCACCCTGAACGTCCAGGATGTTGGAGTTGGTGCTGCCTTGACTCAAAGACCTGATAGAGGAGGAAGAGACAGTGAAGATGGAGGGAAAGAGAATTAATGGAAGAAGATTCAGATTGGAGAGGATTCAGAGGATGAAGAAAGTGAAGAAAACGAGAGGCAAAATAATAAAATCACTCTGAGTTTAAACAGAAAAACACTTCAGTAAAATCTGAAAATCTGTTTTGTAGCACAGCAGTTTAAAACGGGACCATGCAACTGGGGAGAGCGGCAGCGCCCCCTTATGCGCCATGCTGACAGTGCAGAACAGCGGGACATTCTGTCCGATGGAGGCAAAAAGGGTTAGGAAACACAAGATGCAGAACACTCAATGTGGAGATGCAAACACAAACCAGAGTCAAATAGTATTTGCAAATGCTTGAAGTAGTTTATTTTGCTTTACATTTTTACCAACAGCTGCCAGAGAAACTGGTTTAGGCACTAAACCAGCTAAACCAGCTGGTTTAGTGATTAATTTGCTGGGCTGATGTGGAGTTTCCAGCATTTTCCACCTTTTCTTTCAGACTTTAGGACTAGGAGTTTCTATCTAATGAGTTTCATTTTGGGCAAAATCAAAAAACTTCAAATTGTGAAGATGACAGAAAATTACTTATTTTCAAATAAAGTGTAAAAGTTGTGCCACATATTTGTATCAGAGCTATAATACCGGACAATAAATCAGTAACATCGATCGATGTCAGTAGATAATACGCTTGATCAAATATTCAATAAGCAGCTCACTCCCTCTTTGGCTACCTAGCAACAAGGTAACCACGCAACAGTTACCTAGCAACAGTCTGTTGAGTAACTTGCACAGCAGCAGTTTCAGGTTTCTCTACCTTTCCTTATAACTGCTTAAAAATAAAAAATGGTGTGTAGAGAAAACCCCAGATAACAGAGGAAATGCCACCAGATTGGCATTTAAAATATTCACAACGAGAAACTAACCAATAATTATTGATTTGAATTTAATTCCAGCAGCACGTCTTCTAGGGAACCTCTAGAAGTTTTGGACATCAAGAGACTAAATATTTTGTCCAATTTTTTTATTTTTTTTTTGTAGAAATTGCTAAAGCTCAGTCAGACTGGATGGAAAACATCAGTGAACATCAAATTTTAGTTCATTTTAAAACAAGTATAGAGAATAAGAGAAATTCATAAAAAGAACCATTGAATCAAGTAATCAAATCAAATCAAACCATATTTGGAGATCTTTTTTTTTTGTCTATTAAAGTAAATTCAAATAATATACAATGCATTTTATGGCTCTAATATAAAAAAGGTGAACAAGAACTTTGAATAAGCCTGTTAGGTTGAACTTTAGGACAAGATTTTCAGAATAAAATACTAACCGAATATCTGACATCTTAAACAAACGGCACATTTCCGGGTTTGCAATGATGTGAGGAAGACTTTGGTGGATATGACTGCATAAGAATATGCATCATAACACATTTAAAAAGCACCATTACAAGCTACTATGTGACTTCAGAGTCTTATGAACATGGCAGATAATTAATGGGAGATCAATGGATTCATGTGGATGAGCACCGCAAATGCACATGGGGAGGTTAATCACACAGACACACAGGAAAAGGGACACATGCAGAGTTTTATGCAGGGTGGACAAAATTTCAGCCGGTCCAGACTGGAACTGGGTTAAAACTGGAAACCGGGCCACAACTTACCCTAAACTCTTCCACCTCTTCTTCCTGCAAGCAAGAGGCGTGAAGATTGAAGCGTGACTTAGAGACAAGTTTAACGATTTGGGGAGGAATGGAGGAGGAGACAGGACTTATGGAGACTTCATGCCACCACAAACAAACAGGAAATGACTGGAGATAGGAGGACACCACATGTGGGACATTCTCCCTCAGCAACCCAAAAAGTGTGTTTTAATATTTTAATTGACAGAATTTATTGACAGGACTTCCTGAACGTGTAGTAAGACGGGAGTGTCTGCAGGGGGCAGTCATGCACCGCAGCAGTGACAGACTGTGACAGACGCACAACAAACTGAGTGATACCAGCTACACGCAGCAGCTGTCATCAATTCCACCTCCACTTCCAATCTGCATTACAATCCAGTCACCAACTGCAACCCAAACATGACCAGGAAGTAAGCAAAGGGAATTGATTGGACAAGACGCTGAGCGTGCGCCTGATCCCACAGCTGAGGGATCCAGGTTGGCTGGAGGATGTATGGTAGCCGTGCTTCCCTTTTTGCCAACATTTCTTTGTTTTTAGGATTCAGAAGTAAACCTGACATCTACCTTCACACTTCAACACTCTGAGGATTTTATCTCCAATCTGATGGTGAACAGGAGGAAGATTTAAAAGATAAATAAGCTGAAAGCTGCAGGATGTAACTGTTTCACTATTTTGTGACAGTTTATGAGTCTGGAAAAACTGAGCTCCTATAAAAACCAATTAGAGCCAGGAGGCGGGTCTTAGCGCCATCAATCAATCCTCTCCCTCCACCCCTTGCTCTATGCTACACTGAAGCAGAGGTATTATTTTTACATAAATTTGGCTAAATATAGCAAGCGTTTTGAAAGAAATGACCCAAATCCTGTTCTTATTACTGAAAATAAATGTATTCAAAACGAAATGAAAACTAGATGTCCTCTTTATATTATTGCCATTGTAGAAAAAAATTAAAAGTAGTAAATTTCAGCCAAAAAACTTTGAGTAATCACAGGAATTTTTGACAAATATTTTTTCTACAAAACATCTAAAAAATTTCTGAATTAGATTTTTTTTTTTTTTTGAAAAGTCAAAATTTTTAAAACAATTTTGAAAATAAAAAGAAAGTCAAATTATTTTTAAAATTTTTTTTAAAAAAAAGTCTGGATTCACAATTTCTACAAAATTTCTGAATTTTTGGAGGAAATTTTCTCCTTTTTTAAAATCTAAAATAGTCTCAATACACAGTCATAAAAATCCGTTTAAAAGTTTGGCTCAACAAAAAATATCAAGCGACTTTATTTGCTTGATTTTGAGTTGTTTCTTGTTGTTTTTTAGTCTACAAATTTGGCCCACGTGGCAAGAGGTTTGGAGACCCTGAGCTAACAGAACCTAGCTATGCTAAGGCTAGTTAGCATAGCCACCCATGATAGCAGATAAACAGTTTTCTGTAACGATGAGTTGTTTCTTGATTACTAACATATTTGGCAATCCATATATGATGTTGATTAGCAGCGCTAAGGCCCGCCCCTTTGCTGTGATTGGTTGTTTTTGGTGCATTTCTTCATAGAGCAATAATAGCTCAGGGAGGAAGAGGATCTTTTCACAGATTATATAAAACATCTTATTTATAAACGTTACATAAAGCAGCTTTGAAGGAATCTCTAGACTTTCAATAAAACCTGCAGTTTGGCTGATTATTTCTGTAAGTTAACAACAGATTGAATAAAATCTGACTCACCTAAATCGCTTTTAAGGTCTGAAAACAACAACAACACTGAAGCAAAATAAAAAGAAGTAACAGTAGAGTGATGAATAAATGGTAACTAACCTCTGTCTGAACATGAGGGCGGGGTCCATGTTGGCCGAGGTCATCCGCACCACATGTCTGATCTCCTTCGCGATCATCCTCAGCTTCTCAAAGTTCACAAGGCCGTCAACGTTGGAGTCGTTGCCTGGGAGGAAACAGGTACACGTGTACACATGCACACACACACGCACACACACACACACACACGCAGACACACACACACACACGCAGACAAGCCAACCAATTTAACTCGCTGAGCCGTCAGCGTTTCACTAAACATTCATATTCTGGGACTCTTGAACCGTAAAAGAAAAGAGGTTCTGGCCTGTTGCAGGAGATCAAGGTTCCTGTTTTTAACACTTTATTTTGGAAGGCAGTGTTTTTTTTTAAACTTTTACAATTAAGACAACTTTCTGTTTTGGCAGAAAATGCCAGACAGAGGAAGTTTTTCTAACCTGACTTTGACCTGGTAGCTTACAAATATAGGATGGGGAAGCAGAAGCAGGTTCACTAAGTTTGACTTTATGCTGCACAGGTACTGGAGGAAAATGACTATTCAGCCTTGTTTTATTTAGCTAGAACTAACTCTGCACAACTTTCTATTTTAGTGGAATAAACACAAAATAAGCCTTTAATTTGCACCAATGTGCACAATGGAAACTTGCTCCTCTGCACAGTGGGTAGAAAATCCAGGCACTTTATAATGAAAAGAATCAAATAAAAGTAAAACACTCAGAAAAGTCATTTTTTTCACAAAGGTTTCTCAAGTAAATGTAATTACCGTACTACTAAACTCTGGCTAATACCTACAGCCAATCAGCACCGAGGAAAACGAATGGAGCTCCTGGATTGGCTGCTTTGCAAACTCCAGCCAATCTGTGCATCAGCAAATTTTACAAACTTTTCAGTTTTTTAATCATAATTATAGATCAGTTTATGTTGGCCTATCGCCTAAAATCTGGTGAAAACAAAATAAAGTTTGTGTTTTTAATGTGAACCTCCAACAGATCTCTGTTTTCAGCTAAAGCAGACAGAAACTTCAAGTTTTCCTACCTTCATGCAGGAAGGTGAGATCCTTCTTGACCACAGGAAACAGCGGGATGATGGGCGGCTGCATGCTTTGGCTGCTCAGCACGTTGCGGTACTTGGCCATGTTCCTGGACGGGTCGAAGACGTCCTGCAGGTCCTCAAAGAGCTTCTCATACTTACTGGGCAATTTCTCCCACGAGCTTCGCAGCCGAGCCACCGGCGCCAAGTTCAGCCCGCTGTGCAGGAGAGGGACGATCAGAAAGTGAGTCACTTCTACAAGCCAGTCAGTTCACAATCTCAAAAGAAACACACAAGGAAACTGGGTTACTGTGAACTCTAATTATATCAATAAAAAGATTCTAAAAAAGCAGTTCACAAAGCAGAAAATATATTTCTGCTGCAATAATGCAAAACTATCTTCTGGTATAATCGTCTTTGGGATATGGGTGGGTTTGTTTTGTGCTTTCTAAATTTTAAATACTGGTAAATTATTAAAAATTGGTCCAGTTAAACATTTTTGGTTAATCTGAATTGTGGCATCCTGCCTATAAAAAATTAATTCACAAAAACACATCAGCATGTTCTTTGCGGATCCATACTTTGTTTTTATGGAAGATAAATCTGAACACTGTTTATAAGCAGGAATATAGATTCTGGAAATATTTGCTTGAGATCTAATTTCATGTGATAAACATTCCTACAATCCAGATGCATTTTATTCTGTAATATTGGAAAGTGAGGGTGAGACTTTAATCCAGTGCGGTTTATACTTCAGACTGCCACACGTTGTGTTTCCTGTGCACAGTGGCAGATGTGCCCCTGTCACCGGGCAGGTTAAGCATCAGAGAGCCATATGCACCAAGAGCTCCTGCTGTGAGCAGCAGTGTAAGAGGACATGGAGGTCAGACTCCTCTGTTCACCGCCGTGAACAAAGGATCAGCTGCTGCAAGCTCAGACTGTTACTCATGCAGTTTAACACCTAACAGATGCATAATCCTCCTGACACATTATTAAAGCATTCAGGAATCATAGAGTTGGGTAAATTAGATGTTTTGATAAAACCTTTACTAGTGTTTTTTAACAAACACTCCAGAAAAATGGAATAAGAAATCAGTTCTGGAGTTTTAAAGTGATTTTGTGGCTGATTTCCAGTATTTGTGAAGCTTTGATCAGATTTCTGTCAGAATTCACAATATTTATTTTTAGCCTCGACTTTGTGGCGTTTCATTGTAGAAGAATAGGTGACGTCACACTGTGTGCGTGTGTGTGTGTGTGTGTGTGTGCGTGCGTGCGCGTGCGTGCGTGTGTGCGTGTGTGTGTGTGTGCGTGCTGCGTGCGTGCGTGTGTGCGTGTGCGCGCGTGCGTGCGTGTGTGCGTGCGTGTGCGTGTGTGTGCGTGAGGGTGGAGGCTATTGGATCTTCCATCAGCAATTATCAAGTTTACCTGGCTAACCTGGAAAATGTTTTACAATTATTTCAGTCTTCCTGTTTTCTACTGAAGTCAGTTTTGGGTCAATTAGATCCCAGCCAGGAAAAAATGATGTCCTGTGTGAGGCAGCATGTTAGAAATGAAACAACCAAAGCAGCCAAGTTGATCAGGTTGATCAGCTTCTTTCACTGTTTTGCTTCCTCTGACTTGCTTTTTAAACTTTGAGTCTTCTTCCCACTCCAACAACTTCCACACTAAAGAGTGTTGTGGTCTTTACCAGATGTGTCCCAGTTAAAACAACCAGCAGACCTCATGAGGCCGACCTGCGGTGGCTGAACTCACCTGATGATGGCGAACATAGAGTTGAAGTTCTTGCACTCCCTGCAGTGCAGAGCGGTCTTGATGAAGTGCTTGATGGTCTTCATCCTCTTCAGGGTGTTTGGCTCTTTCAGGATCTCAGTCGCCACCCAGAAGGTCTCCTGGTTTATCACCTCCTCAAACTGTTTCAGGTTCGTACACCCAGCAGACGAGTCCAGCTTGAACAAGTCCTCCACGTACCTGGCAACAGGAACAAGGAGACAAAACAATGAGTGTCATCCAACAATTTCTACATTTTGCCATATATTTGGTACTTTAAACCTCTTTATTGTTTGGCAGTCACCTAGAGTACTATAGGTATAGTAATCACAAACTCCCTACTCTGTGGACTCGATGTTCCTGAACAGTTCAAAGTCTCTCATTGACAGCTGGGCCGCGACCTCCATGGTGCTGAGCTGCAGCAGGGAGATCTGACTCTCCCTGAGGAGATCCTGAGCGTCGTCATCTGAGCACAACGTCTCCGTCTCCATGTTGTTCTTCAGGTAGTATCTGTAGGGAAACACCAGTGAGACAGTGAGGTAGATTATTTACCTGAAAATACTCTCCAAACCCATCTTTATTTACCCTTTTCAAGCTGCGTAACGTTTAATCGTTTGAGTCTTTTCAGGGACTTAAAATCTGTTGAAGAATATTTTCTCAATGAATTTTAACATCATACATTATCAAAATGATTATAAAACTTCCTTACCAGTATTTCTAAATTAGCATCCCAAAATATGTGGATCTGATTGCAGAAAACCACAAAAACAAACATAAAATCCAGGAGGAACTGGTGTTTATTAATATTTTAACGGTTAAAAGGGTTTTATCAATACATCCTGGCACATTCAATACTTCAAGAACATTCAGATTTCTGATCAGATGAACCTGAGTTTGAGTCTCCTGACCTACAGCGATCACCAGCAGGACATCTCTTCCTCTAGATGCTGCAGTGTTTATAAATCTAAACCTTCGTACTTTCCCTCTAATGGAGCCGTAATGCAGGCATCCTGGAACGCAGACCCCGGAGGATTCAACGCCTGGACTGGGCTCTCTCCAGTAGTAAAGAGTTGGCACAGACTTGAGACTAAATTGCACAATAATGCTGACAGAGAAGCTGGAAAACAGAGCAACAGGTTGTGTTGTGACTGAGCTAAATTTGCCCATAAAACACGAGATGTGAAACGAGGTCAACAGAAGACGAGCAGAGCAACATTCAGCTACAGTGTTTGAAAAACCTTAAAACATCAGATTTACTGCAGCAGCGTTTTCTTACAAACAGGGAGGTAAGCCCACAGCATCACAGATACTCTGCTGTACTTTTCAGAGCATGAAGAGTTTCTCTACGTATTCATCTTGAGAAGTATGTTGTTGCTCCATCTTAGTTTTAACTTGCTGGATCTCAGTAGCGTTTTACATGTTTCCATTATTTGACCTTTTGATGACAGGTAATGGTTGCCATGGAGATTTATAAACCCAGCATGCCGCTCCTTGATGCCGTTTTTCACTTCCCTTAGTGGTAATCAGTCTAATATGGCTTCTCACCAACTGGGTAACTTGTTAATTATTAATAAAAAAAATCCTCAAAATCTTGATAAACTGAAAAAAATAATGAAAAAAAATTAACAGTAAGAAAAAGTAGTTAAATTACAGGTTGAATAATTTCAAATATTTTCCATGTTAGATTATGGTGTTGATGTGAATTTGCTGATTTAATGCGCTGTAACTGATAAGCAGAGGAGAAATTTGGCCAAGATTAAAAAAAGAAAGACTGGATCAATGAAGAAAAAACAAAGAAGAGAGCAGAGTTTGATAAGAAAGGATGAGGACAGCAGACGAGACTAAATTAAAGATAAACAGAATCAGCGTAATCTTTGAGAAATACCCAGTGGAAACACTCTGTGTGTGTGTGTGTGTGTGTGTGTGTGTGTGTGTGTGTGTGTGTGTGTGTGGTGCGCACAGCATCCTCTCACTTCATTTCTATGCAGGTTGACAGGAAGGCCTGCGATTGGCTCAGCCTGCCACTCCCTGAGCTGCTGTCAATCACCAGCAGCAGAACGCTGGAGTCTGGAGGACGGCGGATGCAAAGACGTGGAGACACAGCACTCCCTAACGTTTCTGCTAAACGGGAACTTCTGCTGGTGGCTGTGAGCGCACACACTGCTGACGCTACAAAACGCAGCGACAGACGCCACCAAAGCCTCGGTATCAACCATAAATGCAAAACTGAAGCTCTCTCAAAAACACAATGTGTATTTTTTTATTTGTGTGCAGCTTAAGATATGCTCAGCTGTGCCAAAGAAGTGTCTCCATTGTATTAGGAATGTTGGTATGAGGCTGTATGAATAATTCCATACATGCCATGCTGCCTGCAGAGGCCTCCGCCCTGACAGAGGATGAAAAATTCATGCTAGCCTTGCTGGGAGGGGACCGACGAGGGACCCTCACGACAGGAGGGGGAGGAGAGACGGGAAAACTGTGAAAAAGTAATGGAGGAGGCAGCATCTGCTGCTCCACTTCAATTTTTCTGCCGGGTTTCAGATGGAAAGGACACAAGAAGAGGAAGAAATTTGTGACTATGACAATAGAAAAGGTTTCATTTTAATATTATGGATGTAAAGTTTGTAAAAAATAGTTTTTTATTCTTCACGTTCATGTTGTTCAGTGCAGAAGTTGGTATATTAACTCCTGTTATGCTGCTCTTGATGGCGGTTACCATAGCGACCAGTGACGAGCTCCTCCCCTTTTCTCTGTTGCCATCAGTGACTGTGCATCAGCTCTGTGGTTTCCTTATAAGTTTTATATTTTAACATATTTTAGACAAATTTAAACATACATGGTCTTTCATGAGTAATGTTTCCATGTTGTGTATATTTTAACTTATTATTAATGTTTTATTAATTTTATTTATGTTTAATTTTATAACTGTTGCTCACTGCTCATTGGGAGATAATGTTTTGTAGTTTGTTTAGGGCTATTTATAGAATTTTATTTATTTTGTTAGAATAAATTCTGTGAGCATAAGTGTGTCAACCTGAGACGAACAAAAAAGAGTTACATTAGTTTTATTTGTGACAGATTGTATTTCAGTTCAACAGATGGAGTTTGTATTCATGTTGTGGAGCCAAAAAATGTTAAGTGAATTAAATAAATCAGCCGGTGTCCTCAGGAAGGATTTAATCTGTGCCATGTAGAGGGACATGATCTGCTTCCTAACACGGCTAATCTCATGCAGACTGCATGAAGTCTGGAGCCGCAGTGTGAAAGATACGGATGATACAAGACAAGACCTCTAAAGATTTCAGGCTGTTTAAACTTCTGCTATTCCAGCCAATCTTGAAATAATCTGCCAAGAAAAAGGAGGAAAAAGCTGGTGACTGAATGTTTTATGTCATACATCTGCTTTTGGTTATTCATGAAAGCTTTCAAAAGGCCGCACTCTGTAATCTGAAAGTCTGTGGTTTGCTTCCAGCTCCTTCCTTTTTTCACTGTGGATTAAGATTTCAGTCATTTTCTCAGACCGATTTGTCTCCACATCCCTAAAAGCTGCAGAATGTAACTTTAATAAAAAATATTTTCACACATTTGTTGGAACTGTATGTGAAGAGACAATCTGTTTATAAAAAACTCCTCTACTTTGTAGAGATTTAAAACTGAAGCAAACAACAGAAGAACAATAGAAGAACAAAGAAATATGAACTTATTTTACATCTATAGCATCATTCAGTAATTCACTATTAACATTAAGTTCTGCTGAGAATAAATCATTCAGTTTCATTCCTAACGTTTTGAAATAGCAACATTGATAGTATCAGTAACAACAACATTTATTACTCATATTGATATGCAGTGATGACCATCTTCTGAAATGCTTAAATCATTCTTATGTAAATAAAAACATCTATTTTTATTAAAAATTTATGCTGCATCTTCACTTGTGTATTTCTGGCTTATGAAGAAGCACAAATGCTCCAAAGTCCAACAGAACCAAGCTAGCTCTAGGAAGCAAACCGCAGCTTAAGCTTCCTGTTTGCTCACCTGCCGTTCAGCTGAATCCGATCGGCCAGTTTGGAGAGCTGGTCGGGAAGCCGGCGCTGCTTGATGACCCCCTCCGGGCTGACGGACACCTCGCACAGGGAGTAGGTCTCCGGCGCCGCCAGGAGGCCGAACTCGTTGACAGTGTGGGTGACGACGTCCTTGGCTGTTGTGTCCTTGCTGATGATGATGTAGCAGCTCTGCTGGTCGGCCTTGAACACGCGGATAACCTGGTCTGGGATGTCTGCAGAGACGGAAGAAAGGAGCAATTAGACATGAAAATTAATGACAATTATTTGCAAACCCTCAAAGTTGTGTAATATATGTAGATTTAACTGAAACCCAAGTCTGTCTCTTGAAAATTGTCTCAAACAACAATATTATCGTTTATTGCAATAACTTCTGGGACAATTTATTGTCCAGTAAAATTTGTTATTGTGACAGTGGTACTTAAAACTGCAGCAAAACATAAAAGTCAGATTCAAGAGCTCTTAATTTGAAATAAAGAGGCTTTACCTTTTGGTAAATAAGGGAATAAAACAATAATACTGTTAATCAAAACCTACAAAGCTCAACTGTTAGCAATTATTAGCATAGCTACCAAATACTTACACACCACCAGTGTGTGTTTTAGATAATATAAATGTTTTGTATTATCGAGGATGCTAAGGTCCATTACTTAGAGACAGATATAGAGCCAGATAACGACATGGCTGCAGAGTCTGAGTGTTTAGATGGCAAAACCTTTATTACCATCATTACAGCAGCAGCACATGATACAAACAAGCTGCCAAAGGCAAAACCAATAACAATACAGTTGCAGTAAAAGCAGATAATCAATCATCCTGCTTGTTTAGGGAGCCGTAAAATTGATCCTTCAGTTTCTCCTATTTATCCTCCAAGAACAGATAAAGATGCTGTTTCTCTTTTATTTTTAGCTTCTTCTTTTTTAATTTATTTATGCAACACTGAAGATTATTTTGATACTGGAATCAGAATATTGAATGACATGATAAATTGTCCCAGAACTTATTGTGACAAATGGTAATATTGTTGTTTTGATTCCAAACTCAAAGTTTACTAATAAAATAGTAACAATAAAGAAAGAATACTTTCTCCGAGATCCATAACCTTCAACTCTAATGAACCCTGAACACTGGAACTGGAAGACATTTTAATTAAAACAGAAAAAACAAATAAAATGAATGTAAACAAAACTGTCCTTCAGAAAAAGGGATATTTGAGATCAAAACACCAAACTGAAGATTTTTATCATCCAGTTTTTGGTATAAAGAGAGAAAAGCAAAAAGCAATAAATCATGCAAAGGAAAATTATTGGGTCTGTTTTGATTACATGTCCAGCTACACAAATCTTATAAAACTGAAATGTTGTAGCAATCAACCAATAGAAAAATGTAATTCCATGCTAAGCTAAGCAGATGCTCTGTCTACACTGATGAAAATTCACTCAACCTCAGCAGAAAGTTGAGCTCACTTTCTGACTGATTCATCCAATAATTAACTGAGCAGCTGGATATTTTATCGGTTGTGTATAAAAAGCCTTAAACGAGGTGGAGACGTCGTGTTGACGCTCTGATGCAGCTGCACAGCCAACACGAAAAACAGAGAAAACAAACTGCATAAACGCGTCAGGACGAAATGTTTCAATATATAAAATATGTTCCCTGATACATCAACACAGGCCATACGTCAGCTTGTGTGAAAGCAGCTTGAATGATCTTTTCTCTGACTTCAAATGTTCATAATTGTAATTTATTTCCAGGCTCATTTATGTTTTCTTTGTGCAGCTGAATAATTCAGAAGCAACTAATCATCTTTAACCTCCAGTTCACTTTCATGGCTTGTTCAGGGGAAATCGGACATATTGACATTTTGACATTGGCCCTTTTTCTTGCAGATAAATAGCCACTTTGCAGACCATAAGCTCATTAATATCAATAACATAACATTTACTGTTTGTGACAGACGAATGGCACTGAGTATTTTGCAGCAGTTGGAAATAACTGAAAGCTGCATGTGCTCACAGCCAGCAGAGTGCAGGTTGTGTGGAAGCTAAATGCTTTGTCTTATTAGCTGTGATGACTTGTGACTAAAGTGTGAAAAGCTCTCGGATAAAAATCCGCCTATTATATCCTGTGAAAAGGAGGAGGGATAATTACATTTAGTCCACTGCTGCACACTTGACCTGAATGCAGGAGGACAGTTGTTGCTCTCACATCCAGCTAATAAACATATCTACTGAGTATCAGTTCAGGTCAACAGAGACTTTTGGAAATGGATTTGCTATGGTGCTTAATGGGAATATATTCCTACCTGGCATCTTCGATCGTTGACATTTTTTCCACTTTTTCAAAC
The DNA here is from genome assembly GCA_922788865.1 of Poeciliopsis turneri. Lineage (NCBI taxonomy): Eukaryota > Metazoa > Chordata > Actinopteri > Cyprinodontiformes > Poeciliidae > Poeciliopsis > Poeciliopsis turneri. The sequence continues at coordinate 786,045 of CAKLNU010000541.1, read as the reverse complement.
TGTTTTAGAGCAACAAATAATTTATATTTGCAGAATTAATTGCTTTTCTCTTTTCTCTCTTTTTACCACAAACAGAAACATTTTTTTGGCGTCATTGGTGGACAATGGATATTATGCTCTCATTCAAGCATTTTACAGTTATTTAATGTTAAAGAAGTTAAAATATTGTGTTTTAATTTATTTAATTACCTTTAAATATTGATTTTAATCATTTATCTGAACTATTCTGTTTGTGATTTTCTTTAATGGTTGTTTTTAGGATGATTTTATCCACTTTCTACATGCTGATTCACCCCACAGCATTATGCTACCACTGCCATGTTTTACTGCTGGTACTGTGATCTTGTCACATTTAAACTTAACTTCTTGTCATTGTAGCCAAGTAGGTGAATATTCATATCGTCTGACCATAAAAAAACAACTTTTCACCAGAATTGTTTTTGCATTTGCATAGTTTACATATTTCCAAATTTTATTTAGCTCTGAACTGATTGGTCGCTGGTGCTGCTTTCTCGGTCACCAGCTTCTCAGGCTACTGCAACAAAAAAACGTGTTTCTTTGTGGATAAAGACATGGATATTCCAGGAGTATCCAGGTAATTTCAGGCTCCATAGTATAGTTAATAAAAATAATTCCCTAATCTTGTACAGAATTAGTTAATTCAACAAGATAATGATCCACATCAAACCTTTCAAAAGCTACCAGCCAGTTCTGCTGAGGAAAATTAAACTAACCATTGAAATGTTAGAAACCACGTCGTCATGGTGATATCTTTGTTGGGGATGTACAATAATTTCAATGTTTGACTTATTGATGCACTTTTATTGAACTGCACAAGTCAATATTCTTTACAAGCTGAAATACTTCAGAAGTGTCAACCTATGAGGGGGATTTGGGCAAATAGCAGCAGTAAAGGTATGTAAATACTTACAGTACAATCCAAGAGCTGGGCAAGCAGTAGGGAGACAGAGAAACCACAGTCAGAACAAATGAAAGCAACAAAATGAGGGAAAGACTCTCAGAGCTGCTGCTCTGGTGTTAATCTGATCAGAAACCAGAGATGACTCAACATGTCGACACTAGAGCATCTGGTTAAAATCACAAAACACCGGAAGAAAGAAACAGAGAAAGAGGAACACAGAGAAATGGGGATCTGAGAAAAAAGCTCCACACAGAGTTGCACGTTTGAGACGACACAAAAAAACCAGGCGAGACATCTACGCCTGATGGCAAGAAAACGGATTTAGTCACCCTGCAAAGCAGCAGAGCTTTGATTCATGCTCTACTTCGCAAATACTGACAGACTGTGATGTCTGTAGCAAAGATTTATGAGCTAGATCAGGAGTCACAAGTTGGAGGATGCATGGCTGCAACTCAGAGCGTTCGGTTCTGAATATCAATTGTTTTTAATCAGACCCCATTAACTCTCATCATGTCTCAAAATAATACTCAAAGGGTTCCTGAAGCTTCAGTATGCCAAGATGTTTAGGATCTGTGTTTATTGATATGAATGTAAAACATTCACAAGTATGTAAAAAACAGCCTCAGTTACTTGATACTGACATTTAAATTGATAGTTAAAAATAATAAGCAGTGAGTGAAAGAGCATTTAAAATGCTTAAATGTGGAAAATCTGGACACTATTTCAGATATAAGCATTTTTAACATTCAGTTCTACTGACCAGGTTTTTTTAGTTCCATTTTTGGTTCATAATTATTTATTTGGGGCAAATGCAAAGGATTTCCTCATTTCATTTAAAAAATGCTGCAGGTGCATAAATAAGTACAAACTGCAGCAAAAACAAAGTTGAGTAAAAACAATCAAAGTGAAACAAAAGGAGAAAATGACAAAAAAGAGATTTACAATAAGGCAAAGTAACTGAAAGAAAAAGGTAAAACTTTTATGTTTCTATGCTAACGTGATTAATGCAGGGATGCGCAAATCTGCTGTACATATTGGGAACAAAAGAAATTCTTCAGTTTACGATTAAACCTTCGTAAAAGGAAGGAGAGCAAGAGGAAAGGAGGAGATAAAAACAGATATAAAACACCTACAAGGCTGTCAGAGCAGTTTTACAGCTTGTGGAATAAATTAAGATCCTGGTCACTAACAATTTATGTCGCCTTTTTCTTTCTGCTCTCTGACATTCTGTCTGCATCCACATAAATAACAGAACAAAGAGTCCTGTTGTTTCTGTAATTATAGAGCCAGGAACCTTTGTGACAGGAGCAGATTAAAGTCGGCCCATCATGACCCTGCAGGTTAATCCTCGTCTATGAGAAACAGAAACAGTTTGGAAAACCCCAGTGATTCTTTCCTCCATTAGCGTCTCTGTTCTGGTTATTTTGACGGTAAACATGAAACTCATCAGTTCCTGTATTCCCAGAAAGGAAACAACAAACAAATGTGTGAAGCTGTGTTGTTTAAATATCTCAGCAGAAGTTTTTTTGCTATTTCTGTGTCAGAAAGTTAACTTTTTGAAGCACCGTAGGGAATAAATTAATAATATATAGTGTGACACACTTGATCAAAATAAACAGGCAATACGTTTATATTCATTGAACTTTGATCCAGAACCGCACAGCATTCTGGGGAATGTAGGCAGAGGAAAGACTTTAGCTGCCAACCCAAGCTAAGCTAGGCTACTGGAATCAACTAACTCACCCACTCTGGTTACCTAGCAACAACCTGCCAGTTTAAAGTTCCACCTGACTTCGGTTACCTAGCAACAACCTGCTTAGTAACATGAGCCGCAGCAAAAAGCAGCTTAATGAGCGTTTCCTTCATGCTCAGACATTTTTAGATTTTTTATTTATATTTCTCTTCATATCAACACATCTTCAAAAGCATGTCACTAAATATAACACAAATCTGCTGAAGTTGCTCCTATTTATGTTACTTTCAAAGTTTATTTTAGTTGTATTATTAATAAGATTGGAGAGGAAAAGTTCTGAGAAGCAGTCAGCGCTCAGAAGCAGGATTTAGGTCTCAGTCGTTTCTCTTTTACATTTCACAGAAATTATATAGACTTTCTCCTCATGTTCATTTACTGAGAGCAGAGAAACTAAAACGTTGCTGCAGCTTCTAAACTAAACAGTGAATCTGCTGCAAACAGTGTTAAAATGACACGAGTCAAAAGATTATGACAATATTTCCTTGTCATTTTGTCCTGATTTACTCTCTAAAACAGTTAAATATATGCATAAAATTATCGTGGAATAAAAAAACCTTTAAATACATTTTTAACTATCTGGGGTCACAAAAAGCCAAATCATATTCATGTCGGCCAGTTCCTGGTTTCCCTCAGACTGGATGTACACAAACTGGTTTATTCGGTGAAATATTGTTTTGTTTCTCCTGAAACAGATAAAATGACCACAATCTAATGCATATAATGTTAAAAAATATGCATACATTTTTGCGTTTTTTTCACAAAGCTACACCTGATTTGTTGCAGAAGAAAAGTGAAAATAACTGTCCATGCAGAACTCCAAAGTACATGTATGTAATTTTTGATAACATGACCAACACGCCTTTGCAGCTTGAACCCAACTGACCTCTATTTAGAAAAACCAGGATGGAAAAAACACAGAGAGGATGGAGACGAGCGCAAAGGTTTCAGGGATGAAATCTTTTGACTGGTGAGACGAAACTGTCTGCTTAGCAACAGGATCACAACCCAAAACACAGCAGAGAGAAACACCATCGATGATGAGCAAAGATCTTCATCCTACAGACAGTTTCAACCAAACACCCGGTTTATCCAAGAGGATTTCAAATCTATTGAGTCTGTTGGTAAATAAACCAGAAGAAAATAAAGTTCAGCCATTATGTCCATAAAAAGGCCTCATTTAATCTGAGCTTAATGAACAACAACATTTACAATTAAAATGAGCAATAAGTAATAAATATTAAAAGTATTGAGTAGAAGTTTGGACTTATTAAAGCCCAACATTTCTACAGCAACATCATTATGATTTCTTGCTATTATTAAGTAATTTAGCAACATAAATATGTTCAATTACAATATTCTCTCTGGTAAAAGTATTACTAATGGTAACTCTACTACATATTAATTATAATATTGATGCTAACAATGCTACATAACAACAGCATAATATATCAGGACAATATCCAGTAGTTTGATTTGTTTTAATTTCACAAAATATTCCATATTTTCTCACCACAAAAATATTTTGAGATTTTGATATTATAACCTTTAAATTTACGTTTCCCTTTGATTATAAACGCCTTTTTCTTTGGGAAACAAGCTTTGGAATATTTCCTGGTGAAAGTTCATTTTGTGTTTTATAAAAGATGCAAAGTGTTAGTAAATTATCCAAATCAGTAAGTAAAAGTAAATTAAAGTTCTAATTTATTGTAACATTGGAAAAATGTCCTTTTTCATCAATATTAAGGAATCATTTATTTAAAATAGGCTCCTATTTCTTGCTGAAAAGTTACTTTTAAGTTAGTTTGTCTTCTTTCAAGTGTGCTAAGATCTTTTCTTTAAAAATTAGACCATTACTTGGTGAGACTTTGTGTTTTTGCAGTGCATCAGAATGTAATGTTTGCTTTTCTGAGTTTGTGATGTGAAGCGGTTTCACTGCCTGCTCCTCACCGGCGGGGTTGGAGAAGTCCAGCACGCTGGTCGCCGGCTGCAGCAGGTCAGGGCTGCTTGACGACAGGTTTCCAGGAATGGGCATGATGGCGACGCTGTGACGACACTGTTTGGTGCCCACGATGCTGTCATCCTGACTCTGGCCCAGGCCGCCGTCACTGCGCACAGACATCAGAGAAGGCGCGGCGGGATTACAGGGATGAAATAACGGTGATAAAGTTACTCTCTGTTATGAATTTAGAGGAAAGGGGAAAGAGGAGCAGCTTCACCCTGAGAGAATATTAACATATGATTCAATCAAAAAGTCCACTGGGGCACAAAGTCAGGAACATTTACAGAGATCCTCTTTCTGAGATTAATACAGAAAGAAATGGCAACTGAGCAAAAGCATTCATGGGCAGAAACACAGACTCACAAGACAACAACAAAAAAATGATTTGTATTTTTTTTGTTATGGTTTAAATCATAAATCTGTTCAGATAAGATTTTACTGCTGCTTCATAAATTTACTCATTGTCCTTTAAGGAAGAACAACACCGAACCGCTGTTACTGTGAATGATCAGATCAGTGGTCATATTTATTTATTGGACAATAAAAGAGGAGAAAATCTGACTGATCATTAGCAAAGATAAAGTTTAAATAAAGTCCTGGATTTATTTTTTATCATTAATATTCCTGTCATACTGTATGTATGACAGACAGTCATTTCTGAATGGATGTATGGATGTTTTTTGTTGAAACGTCGGGCTACAGTTGCGCTTTAGGCTGAAAGATGAGCATGCTAACACGCAGCAGATTACAAAGAAACAAAAATGACTAAACATGTTTATTGCAAAAGGCTAAATGAGATCAATTTCAGGATTCAGCAGATTTTTAAAAAAAAATTGGAAATGCAAACATATTCTATTTTTAATATTGATCCAGATCTGGAAATGATGTAATTTTCATATTCAAATAAATGCCTCCAGTTAATGGAAAACAACATAGAAATACAGTCTAGACATGTTTGTAGTGCAGATGAAGGTGAGCTGATGAGTTTGTGTCTTAGTTTGGCAGCTTGTTGATCACATTGACACACATTTGGAGGATGGGGAATTAATTACACAACAAGAGCTCTTCTTACCCAAACAGGCCCCTGAAGCAGCAGAGACAGACAGATAGGAGAGAGACAACATTTAAAACGCATGAAAGGCAGGAAATTATTTGAAAAGAACAAGAAACGGAGCTCGAAATGCAGAGGAGATGCAGCAACGGGTCAAAGCTTCCTCCTTTCTGCTCACACCGAACAGCAGAAACAACAAATTACTTTTACCAAAGTAATGACATATTTGCTGTAATAAATGCAGAAAAATGTCATAAAGTCACAAACCTATCAGGACTAGAGTTTCCTTTGGCTGTTTTTATTACCGAGTCAAAAACACATCAACAGATCAGCAAATCACTATTATTCTCTGAAATAAGCATGAAATAAATGGCTTCAGTCAGAATATGAGGAGACATGTTGAATTATTATCTTAATGGTCACATTAGTTCATAAACCTGAATGACTTAAATCACTCAAGTCTTAGGAGATTTTAACCCAGAATTAACTGAGCTGTAAATTGACAGTAATGGAAATATATCAACAACATTTCACTTAAATTAAAAATTTTTTTACACTGAAAATCAGATTTTTTATTTTTATTATTTATTTATTGATGTTATTAATTTGATTATGTTATTATTATTAATTGTATTTTTTTATTTCAAATTTAAATATTGCATTTAACAAATAAATCTGCGGCGTTGGAAGGTTTTTAATTATAATAGAGGGTTTGATGTTTGTCCATTTTATTGAGAATTTTAAACTGGTTTGTTAAATTTGGTTTGAGAAATTATTAAAAAATTAAACTCTGCAATGTAAATCTTTCCACAAACATTTTCACATAAATCTGAACTTAAAGAACAAAAAATAAGTTATATAATATTATATTATATTAAGTTATATGAATATAACTTAAAAGAATCAACTTCCACCACAAAAATAAAACTTTTAACAACCCTTAAAAAGTGGAATATTTTGAATATTTTGCTTTTAATTAAACTTCAAGTATTTTTCTGAAAGCAGACATGTTATTTTTAATTCCTCTCCATTTAAAAAGTTTTTTATTTAATGTATTTGTTTGGATTTACACCCAGACACGAGCGCTATCAAGTTTCCTCCTGATGAAAGGAACAGGCGAGTTCTTACCGGCCCCAATAACCTGCTTTACTCCTATTATCTCATCTGTCCCTTTAATCAGACATCCAGTCCCCTCATGTGGCTTCAGTCGGAACAAAGGAGATGAAAATCCCAGTTCAGCTGATAAATAGATGGCAGTGCAGAACCTTTGAAAGCTGAGCTTGGATCAAACAGTCATCCGATGTTTGGTGTGAGACAGAAAACGTCGAGGTTTGATGCAAATGATTTACATCAGAGCATTCAATCAGCAGTGAGGAGGAGACAGGAGTGTGTGCGGGCGCGTGTGTGTTGTGTTGAGTGAGTTAGCTGCGTAATTAACAGGGTGAGAACAGGATCTGCTGTCTCTGCAGCGCTGCCGCAGCCTGCAGTTTAACGAGGCATGGAGAGAAAATGAAATGATAAAATCAAATCAAATCTGGATCGCCACGTTACGGGTGGAAAATCGAATACGGGCTCCTTCTGCACAATTGCTCCAGCGGCACGGTGGCTCGTTATGGCTGATGCTAACGATTACAGGACAATTATATATTTTGCTATTGTTTCACTGAAAGCTGCCTGTAAAAGACCAAGTGCTTTAAAAAACATTCAGAACAGAAGCAGCTTTCAGCTTCTATGTACCACAAATCTGGAGCAAACGCTGGAAAATAGTAAAACAGTTTTTAAATCCAGACTAAAAACTCATCTGGTTAAGATGATTTTGAAACATAATAAAAGAAACATTTTGATGTGTAATGATGTGAAATATTTCAATTGTTTTTCTTTTTTTTTTTTTTACTTATAGCAGCGGGAAAAACATAAAAAAGCAAAAACTTGGATTTTTGATCATGTTATCAGAGGATAAAGTTTCAAATTTAGCAATGCTAACACAAATCTTACCACGTTAAGTCATGTTTTTGAGAGAATTGGTTTTTAGCACTAAACTGTAGCTTCTTTTCGCGGATTAGAGAGAACATTTTTTCCATTTCCCGCCCAGTGTTACCTGAATGGTTTGGGCGGCAGGATACTGAAGCGCGTTTTCTCCAGCATCTTCCTGATCTTGTTGCGTCCCCCCGACACGGTGTTCGCTTTCATCTTCCGGGTGCTTTTGCTGTCAGTGGGAAACTCGATGTCTCCGGAAAAGTCGGCGATGGAGAAACGGTTGCCTTTCTTCTCCTGGATCTTAGGGATGTGAGGCCCACCGTTTTTCTTTTCGTGCATGATCCTGCTCAGCAGCTCTTTGAACACTGGAGACGGAGCAAAACGAAGAGTAGACATTGGTTTCAGGGTTTTTGAACTTCTTTCCACATCTGGAGCCGGGATGTCCGTCTCATTTATACTTGGGGCCATAATGAGATTATGAAATGTCCTTAAAGGGCCGGCGGTGGTAAAATGTAAAAACCTCTAACAAACAGTTAAAATTTGAATAAACAGTACTTCTTAATACTGGACATAATTTTCCATTGATTTAATTTGGCAGAATATGGAAAACTACGGAGGCATATTACTGCCACTGAGAAAGAAATAATTCTGGCTTTAATCTTTAGGTCAAAATTCTGAGAAAAGTCAGAATTTTGACTGTTTTTCTCAGAATATCTTGACTTTATCCCTGGAATTTCTATTTCTGATATTAGAAAATTAAAGTCAGAATAATTGAGGCAAATTCTGAAATAAAAGTTAAAATTCTAAGATTCAGATTTTCTTTTCCTCTTCTATTGATAACTGATTTCACCTGATTGATAAAATATTATTTAGCTTACAATGATTATTCTCAGTGTTTTATTCTCATCTCCCTTTGGGCCACAGAAAACTTTACAGAAAACAACTGAGACGTGGAGTAAAAATAGGAGACCACAGTTGGTAACCACCAAGCTAAACCATTTAAAAAAACATTTCGTTTTATTTTTAGTTTGTGGTAAAGTACGAATGCAGCTTTTCTCACCAAAGATGTTGGTTTTCACGGTGAGAGAAAGGTGTGTGTTATTTCGCAGGATGTCCACGGCTTTGGACAAGGCGATGTTCTCAAAGTTCTGACCATTAACCTCCATGATCTGCAACAAAACAGATTGAAAATGGATTTTATAATGTAAATTGTCACATTTTATAACATTATATTTTCTTGGTGGAAATGATTTGGCTATTCTGCTGTGTAATCTGCTTCCATGACGGGTCAAAGGTCAACTATGAAAACCAGACGTCACTCTGCTCTTTGCTCCTGATATGTTGTAGGCGTTTCCAAGGTCAAAGGTCAGTCAAAAGTAAGCAACTCACTCAGAAAGTTACGACTGCTACTTTGTCATGACACCCTAACAGTTACAGCACTTGGTGGAATTATGAATGATCCAGATAAAGAACCGTCTGTACGTCTACATCCCGTTCTGAGCTCTTCAAATGTAAAACTCTTGAGAATTTGATCCTCTAACAATAAAAGCTACTTATTTAAATGTTTACTTCATTGCGCCACCTCACCTGATCCCCCCGCTTGAGTCCGGTCTCTGCCGCTTTGCTTCCTTCTTCCACCGACTCCACAAAGACGCCGAATCCTCTCTCGCTGCCTCCTTGCACGCTGAAATGCAGCTGCGACTCCCTGGACGCCTTCTGCAGCGTGATCTGTCTCCACTTCGCCTTGGCTGCGCATGCAATGTTCAGCAACCTCAGATGACCCTTCATTTTCTGCCGCAGAGAAACAGAGACAACAGAATTATCATCTGAAAAGCAAAGAGGAGGACAGCTTTGGGTCTGATTTGCTCTTACTGATGTTTCTAGATGTTTCTCAAATTCCTCCAGGAAGTGCGTCATGGCCGAGTCGCCCTCAAAGTCGTTGAAGTGGTTGTTGACCCAAAGCAGCACTATTCTCGTCACCTGAGTGACAAAACAGACGCTTCATTTAACCTGCAGAGTTTCTCTAATGCTCAGTGTCCCTGTTGGTTTATTTAAAAACCTCAAGCTATTTGTATAGTTTGACAAGAAACGTGTTAAGAGCTCCAGTAGAGTATTTATAGAGCAGAGTGAAAGGTCTCTACGTCTCCAGAGCATCACGTTGGTTGCATCAGATAAACACTGGATGGTTTAAAGCTCCACAAGAAGATCACAACATCAGTATATCAGCCGAGTTTCTGCACTGCAGTAAAATGACCAGAATTTTCAGACTTAACAGAAATTTATATTCACTCTGAACTGATAGATATGACACCAGCACAGAATAAACAAAACTGAATGGAAATAAGATGGACCATAAAGGAGAGAAGAAAAAGAAACCAGGAGGGAAATGTTAAACTAGGAAATGAAGAAGGAAGAGAAGGAAGGAGGCAGGAGACAAAGAAGGAAAGGAAAAAGATACGACAAGGAAAGACGTAAAAACGGAAAGACAAAGAAAATGAGAAAGAACCAAAAGAAGAAAAAAATGTAAGAGAAACAGGGGAGGATGCAAGGAAGGAAGATGGAATGAATAAAGAAAAGGAAAGAAGGACACAAAGAAGGAAGGATAGAAGGATAAATAGTGAATAAAGCCAGGAATTACAAAAGTTTTTCCCCAAATTAATTTTTTGTTTTCCATACTTTCACATTTGGAAAACAGACTTTGAAGGACCAGAAGCCACTAGCAGCAAAGATCAACAGATATAAACTCATCACAAATTTATTCTCTGCAAAAAATCCAATTCATACAGAAACAAAAGAAAAACAACAGCTGAGTTACTGGATGATCATCACATAAAACGTCCTTTTAAATGAATCCTAACTGTCTGAGTCCATAATCGGAGAAAAAACACTAAAAAACAAACATTTCTGCTACATTCGCACATCTTTTCCTGCTGATTTCACCAGTTTGTTGATTTCCAGGCTGGATGTCAAAGTAACGACTAACTGATCAGCAGCTGGCTGTACCTGGATCCACCTGCAGGTAAACGGGTCAACACATGAAGCTGCAACCAGGGATGCCCAAAGTGTGGCTCCGGGAGCCATTTATGGCCCTTGAAATGACTTTGTTCGGCCCCTGACCAAAGGCTACATAGTAGAAGACAACTGATTAAAACTCTGCGTTTTAAACTTTTGCTTTTCTTCAACCTTCAACCAAACAGAGACTTTGTCAGCCATCGGCCTGAAACAGACATTTTTGAACAAAACAAGTCCCGACTCACCGTGTCCCGGTAGCAGTCCACCTGGAACCAGTCCAGTAGTTTCCTGCCGACGTCCATGGGACTGGACAGGAAGGTCCTGTAGGTCAGCAGGAAGTCCTCGATGTAGGTGGGGTCCACCACCGACGGCTCTTCCACCAGGTGCATGATCAGACGCTCTGGAGTTCCCTAAAAACACAGAAAGCTTCGTTAAGATCCAACACAGAGAACAAGCATTGGGGAGGCGCAAAAGGACGTTTTGTCACGTAAATCAAACCCAAATCCAGTCTGACTCCACATGACCTGAAAGTATCGACTGATTGAGTAACATTTAAACCAAACTTTCCAGACATTTATTTGTAAAATCTTTAAAAATCTATGCTACTTTGTACCATGAAGTACCATAGGGCCATAATAGGAAAAATAAAACTAAGAGAATATAGTTGCAATACTTGGAAAAATTAGAATAATTTCAAGAATTAGGTCATATGAGAAAGAAGTTGAAATAAAGCAATAAAGTCGAAATAAAATGTTCATAAAGTCATAAGATGATGACTTCCTGAACATTTTAAGGAAAGATTGCAACAATTTCATAAAGACAAAGGATTTACACCATAAAAACATAGTTACACACATTTAGCACTGCAAAAAACATTCAAGACACGTCTACTCTTCCTGTTTCAGCGAGTTTGTTAACCTCCCCCAGCGGCGAACTCTGCTGGAAACGATTTGTCCGACTGGGGAACAGAAACTCGGAGACGCAACTGCTTTGTGTCAGTGACAAAAAAAGAACAAAGTTAGAAAAGAGAAGCGGAAATGCGAACACTTGTGAATTGACTCATCCCCAGTGGATGTGATTTAGAGACAGCAGCTTTCCTCGGGTGAGGCAGCAGAGAGAATCGTTCAGGCCCATTAGCTGATCGATACCTGGCAACCTCTGGAGCCGTGGCGATGGGATCAAAGGCCTTCAGGAAGCTGACAAGAAAATACTCCGGCAAACAATAAACTGCTAGCAACCATAATGATCAGCAACGAACACAGAGCAGATGGATGTTTTTCAGGGGTGAAGTCAATAAATTCAAATGATACAAGAATTCACCTTCTGATTAAAGACTTTGAGTCCAAATTGAGGTTAAATAGAACTTGGTTTTGACTTTGGTATTTTTACATATATATATAAAAAAAACACCACTTTCTGACTGACTTCCATATTATATCCACATGGAAAAACAGAATATTTCTCCAAAAGTGATGAGGATAATCACTGAAGGTGTGCAGGAGAGTCTGCCAAGACGCCGACAGCAACACTGAAGGATTGCTAAAAGATCGTGGCAACAATCTGCATATTTCTGGTCTGAAGAAAGACACATTTGTTTTCTTCTCAACAAATATCCAGATCCAAAAATCTCCCAAAACCGTGGATGGGAAAGAGTCCAAAAAACCAAACTTAACTTTTGTGCCAGAATTCAACCCGGCATGTTAGACGCAAATCAAACAAAACATTGAAAGAGCTCAATGGAGACAAGATTTTTTTAGACAAGAGACGTCTTTTGGTTATCAGTTGAAAGGTAAAATGATCAACGATTCATACGTCAAGATGTGGGATGTTGAGATTAAATCACCAGGAGCTGCAGAAAGGCATTGGTTGTTAGTTTGCACATTTACCCAATCATTTATTGCAGCTTTTTTAGTTTTCATTCTAGTTGTTTTTCAGTAAAATTGTACATAATGTTGCTGGAAAAAGATCCAAGTCCAACTTTTTGGCATTTGAACACGAGTCTGCAGAGTTTTTGACAGCAAAAAAAAGAAACCATTCTTTCAGGAGACATTTTAGCACCACAAAAAAAAAAAAAAAAAAAAAAAACACAGGATCCTAACAAATATTTTGGTCTAGTTTCCAGTTCACATATCTGAATACATTTGAAATAATAAAATCCAACTTAGACATATTTTAATCAAGTTTTCGCAACTTGTCTGTATAAATAATTCCTAAATATTAAGGAAAAAGTTCTAGTTTCATTGGAAAATTATTTCACTTGTAAGATGGAAAAAATGTCATCAGTGAAATGATCTGCCAATGGAAGAAGAATTAGGTTGCTAGGCAACGGGCTGGACGTGGTTGCTAGGTAACAGCACAGTTCTCTGTGAAAAAATGTGTCAATGGATCTGGAACTTTTTCATCAATATTAAGGAATTATTGATTTAAATAAGTCCAATGTTTGGCTGTAAGTTTGTTTTGCTTTATTTCAGGTGTCCTTAGATGTTGACATTAGAAATCAGAGCAGAACTATTTGATGAGGTTTTGGACTGTCGCAGTGCGAGTAGAGAACATATTTTACTGAAGTAGAAGTAAAAGTAGCTGCCCCAGAAATTCTCAGATGAGAGGAGAAAAGTATTTGGTGAAACGTCGACTCTAACACTGAGTAACGACCAAATTATTTAAAAACTACATAATCAGACAGACGAAATATAAACTTGAGTGGAAATTTTGGTAGTTTAAAGACCAAAATGACAATAATTCGTATAAGTAACTAAAAATAACAAAATCAGGCGAAAGAAAATGTTTCCAAATCAGTTTCACTCAATAAAAAAACTAATAAAAGCTGCAGATGTGTCTGAATCTGGTGAATTTTTGGTTAAAACATGTTTTTCATGCAAAAGGTTTACTCAAGAGTAGAAATCCTTCGAAATAAAACGAGTAAAACTAAAAACTAAAACACTCCTAAAAGTTGCACAAGTCCACAAACCTTGATGACGATGTGTCCCTTCCTGGTGCCGCTGCGGTCCAGCTCGCGGTGCTCCTTCACCATCACGATCTCCCCCTCCTCCTCCACCTTGTGCGTGTTTTTCTCCACATGGTTGAGGATGCGCCAGTAATCCTCCTGGGCGATGCAGACGAACTGGTCGAGGACGACATGCGGACAGCGGGTGAACTTGTAGTAGAGCAGAAGATTGCTCTGCACCACGTTCGGATACTCAAAAAACAGCAAAGTGGACGCATGAGAGCTGGCAAAGTGAGGCATGGGAGGATCGCACAGGCAGAGGAAGGAAATGTCCAACAGCGGAAAGCTCTCGCTGATATAAAACTGAACTGGGAGAAATGGAGGTCCAAAATCATCTCAGCTATTTGAACAAGAAATCGCTCAGACATGAGCTGCTCCTCTTGTCTAACACATCAGTTTCTGCATTTGTCTCACTAACGTCTACTTCTGTAACTTCCTGTTTATGTGTAGTAAGGAAACGATATGTGCCGCAGAGGAACTAGTCAGTGTGTTCAAAGGGGCCTTCTGTGACTTTTCACATCGCCATTATATTAAGAATGTGTTTTTCTTTTAGAGAAGGTCACTCTAACAAAGAAACTGCTGTTACTGGTTTATATAAACAACAAGCAGGAGGAGAAATGATTGAGCTGCAGGGGCAGACATGAATGCTAAGAAGAAAAGCAGAAATAAAATCAACTCAACTTTGACATTTCTGCTCCATGACACACATTTTACTTTTTAGGCTAATGAAAAGCAGCACTAAAATTAAAATATTCAGTAGCAGTAAAAATAAATACTGCAGAGAAATGACTTATTTTTGTGCGTAAAAGAGGAAGTGTCGATCATAGAATGAGTCTTTTGTTACTATAGGAAGGAGAAATCAGAGCCAGCTCAGGCTTTTACTAATGTCAGATAATGATAAATTATAAGAAAAGAATCATAAAGTTCATTCAAACTCATGATAAAACTTTTAGTGAACAGAAGGAGCTAAAAATCCTTAAAATGTTAAAGCTTAAGAAATTCCTCTTCTCCACCCTGAACAAAACCACGATGTCTGTCTGTTCTGCATTACCTGGCAGTCATCTCCTTTGGTGCGAACTTCTCCGTTCATGTACTGCTTATCCAGTGAGGGCGAGATGCCAAAGCTGTTCCCCATACAAAGAGTCTCTGTTCGGCTTTCTGCATGGCTGATCTCCACGACTCCATTCAAGATCACATACCAGTGGTCGAGCTGCAGACAGACCAACAACAGCAGCAAATTATTCTGACTCCAGCAGCTAATCCCATGTAATGAGTCATAATTGCTTCTTAGCACTGCTTTGTTCAGGTGTTCAACAATACAGACATGTACAACAACCGGAAATTTCACACATGCACATAACGCCAGAGGACAAAAAAATGATTATTTTGCATGCTAGGTGTAGCCGTCCCAGAACGACCCAGTTCACAAAATTAAACCTGGAGATGAGGTATTATTAATTTAATGCAGAGCGCCACAGCAAAGGCCGAAATGACACAGAAGAACTGTTCAAGAACTGAAAACTCATATTCTTCTGGATGCTACACACAGACCTGTTGCCATAGCAACTGGAAATAACGTCACTATATATGTATAAACAAGATTCAACACCAAAACACCCAAACATTTTGCACACACAGAAGAAAACATTCAGTCATTTACAGTTTTATGTTTTTAGGCCTGATGCTTATTTTGTGAGTATTAGTAAGTGATCGCTGTTGTCACTTAGCTACCACTGCTGTTAGCTAAGCTAACACAGCGGTGGTAGATTAGCTAATTTAAGCACAACTGATGATCTGTCAGAGTTGTTGATTACAACAGTTTTTATTTTTATTTTTTAACTAAACCAAAACACAGCAAATCCTGCAGCACAGCTACATGTTGAAGTTGTCATAGTCAAGCTAGCATAACTCCCCTCTCCCTTCCTTGAAATCTAGTTGTTGACAATTATTATCGAAGCACTGTGTCACTTTTCTTTTCTATATTATGTGCACATTTAAGATTTAGCACATTATGTTGACAACTGAACACCTAAAACCAATGCTAGTCATTGTTAGCTAGCAGCTTTTTGCTCCAGCAAAAATCTTGCTGTGCAACGTGTCTATGACTGCTAGTGCTTCAGGGTTGGTTGTTGGTTTGTAAAACTGCAGTCAAAACATCTATTTGTTGCCAAATTTGAAATGGACTTGCAGTATATTTTGGCACCAGCGCGTTATGTTTCTGAGTTACGTCTCCAGCGGTTGCTTTTTAAATAGAAACTGCTTTACTTCGCTCAGGAAAGAGGACGAACGAACCCTGGGCTCCCTCTGCAGCCATCACTGATATTTGTGAGTGCTTCTCTCTTTCTCGGCCCCATCAGTTTCTATTTCTGTTGTTTTACCTGCTGCCCCTCTTGTTTCTCGGAGGTGAAATAGTGGAGGCAATCAACCACACATAGAAATATATAGCACACAAAAGTTGTTAATTAGCAACTCTGCTGTGCTATTTTTGACTTACTTAATGGATATGTGCACAAATAATTAGCAACCATGACATCACAAGTGAAAAATGAAGCTATTTTTGCTTTTTTTGTTCCTCTCAAGCTCATCGCTGCTCTTTTCTCCTCTATAAACCACTTTAGCCTCTTTATTGTCCTTTCGCTCTCACTCAGCCAAGTCATTTTGACTTCTGAGTGGAGCCAAGTGCCTCTCTTTGACATTCACCATGTGAATCCAGAGACACTGTGGAGGAGCACTGCCCATCAATCGACCTGACAGAGACAGCAGGGAGGCACAGACAAACACACGGCTGTTCAAATACACAGTTTTTGAGAGAGTCTCTAAGTTTTACCAAAGGTGAGATCAATCCCCGTCGTCCTGATCTCAGAAATGGTCGATTTGATATCAATTTTCGGTCAGTTTTATTGCTGCTTTGTGGAAGAAAACAGTCAGAATGGATCTCTTGCCTCTCAGACTTGTAACTTAATTAATTTGCTTTGTAGAGCTCAAGTGACTGGCAGCGCTAACATGCTGCAGTGGCTCTGCACACATCAAGAAGCAAGCATGTGCTTCTGCACACCTCCATTCAAACCTCCATTCACTGCTTTTGCCTAAAATATGCTAGCAGTTAAATTATGGCTTATATTAAGATAATTATTGATAGAAAACAAAAGTTTTTCAACACAAATTGCACAAAAGGTGTGCAGCATTCAGCATTTTTCATGCAAATGATCAAATGTAATCATCAATCTTAACATGTCCAATCCACATGCAGGTTTCCCAGAGGGAATGCTGGGAAAGTGTTGTTTCTACCAGCAGATGCATTTCAGATGAAGCTGCCTGTATTCCGATAATGTAAAAAAAAAATACAAATTTTTGACTGTGCTGTTTCAAACGTCTCTTGTCAAGAATACAGATGTAATTTTTTTTAATATGCAAGAAGCTACATTGAAATCTGTTTGAACGTCTTGTATGCTATCAGTTCCTTGTTGATGTGGAAGAAAATGCTTGTGAATTTTTGTGAGTGAATCTGTTATTGTGGGCTTGTTTCTTAAAAACAGAAATCCATGAACTCTTTGCATGTGAGAAAACCCCAAAGAATTGTTTGAGAGTTTCAGTTTTTTGTGTCTTGCTTGACTTTTGAGATAAATATTCTGTGAAATAAGATGAAATCATTCCTACCTCTTGCTTGTTGTGCAGGATGACCGTGCCAGATTGCTCCACCACCTCAAACACCATGACGCTGCACAGGTCTCGCCGTACCGACATGGTCATGTTGGCGAACGCAGGCAGCTGGTGCAAAAACTCCAGCAGTTGTTCTGTTTGCCAGAGAGACGATAACTTTGTTAGAAGAGAATTGCACCATCTCTTAAAGCTTCTCTTTCTGCAAAATTTTTGGACAGTAAAACAACAGAAATACAAATATAATGAAAACAACATTTCAGTAAAAACAAAATCTTTCCAGGTAGTTTTTGTCTAGTTTCTTGTGAAATATATGAGTACTTTAGAAATAAGACAAAATTAATTTCCAAGATTTCAGAAAGAAATATGAATGTGTTTCATGTCAAACATACTTGGCAGGTTAATTCTCCTGTAGCAAGACATCATCCCCATATTTATAATCTGAACTTTTTCATATTGAGGAATTAAAGCTCATATTTCTGCAAATATCTTAACAAACTTAAACAAGACGAACTTAAAAGAAAATAAATATGCCTTGTTTCAGTCAATAATTCCTCAATATTGATGAGAAAGTTTTACTTCAACTGGCAGATTGTTTCACAAAGAGAACTGTTCCGTTTCCTAGCAACCGCAGCCAAGCCCAGCCTGTTACCTAGCAACCGCAGCCAAGCCAGCCCGTTACCTAGCAACCCAGATCTAGTTCCACTGGCAGATCATTTCACTTATTACAAGACTTTTTGTTTGCAAATTTGTCGATAACTGAACTAAAACATGAACTGAACTAGAAACCAACCAAAAATGCTTGGTGAGATTTTGTGTTTTTGCAGTGTAGGAAGTTGTTCCTCTTTTAAAACATGACAACCAGAGCAGATTACTCTGGTAGGAGTGTATATAAATCATAAAGGTGGAATCCCATAAGAGACGCAGAATCTGCCTCGTCTGCTGCAGCGGATGCAGCGGAGAACAGAGCGACCTTGATCCAAACGGCTCAGGAGCTTCAAGACGCTTTTTCTCACTGCTGTAGTTTAGATTTTTATTACTCTCCTTCTAAACTCCTCTTGAGTTTGCTCTTTCTTGGTTTTATCTGCAGAATGGTTCTGCAAGCATGAAGTTAAACTATGCAAATATAACACATGCAAAAAAAAGTCTTATAAAAACAGAATCTCAATGTAACGTTACTCTGAAAAACAAATCAAATTATGTTCAATGAAGAATCCTTCATGTTGGTGGCTTGTCAGTCTGGGGCTCACATCTTCAAATAAAGTGTTTCTTCATTATTAAATCAAATGCAGCCCTAATAATGCTATTTTAGATTTATTTTCTTCTTTTACACATAATATTCATGAGCTGAGGAGAAGGCTTTAGGTAAAGGCCAGACCCCCGGCCGGCCCGGTGGGCCCGCAGCAGGCCGGCCCTTTACCGCCGCGCCTTGCTCTGATGTGGTCACCTTCTTCTCCAGGACCCTGCTGGGTCCCACTAATGAGGCCGTTTAAGTGATTGCCTGCTTAAAAAATACACATTAGAAGGGCGCTGTTGTTTAGATAGCTCTGCAGGGGTTTTATGAGGGAGGGCTCCTTGTGTGATCAAGCTGAGCGACTGATGGTCCCAAAATAGCAACAAAGAGCAACAAAATCACACCAAATTCATTTTTAACAATTTTATAGAGATATTTGATCAGTAGGGCTGCACTCAATGCAGCTTTCTGGCCGATTCCAGAGGTGGGTAGCAACTAATTACATTTACTCAAGTAACTTTTTTGAAAAAAATTAGGTGTATTTTTCCAACCCTGTACTTTTTACTTTGACTTTTAAGATATTTCAAAGTGATTAAGTTTTTGGTCATTTGTACGGAATTAGAGGCTGAAATCATAAATTGTCATAAAAACAACTTCAATCTGAGTAAACATTGACTGTTGGGGAGCAACTAGTTACATTTACTTGAGTGACTTTTTCTGAAAAAATTACTTTTGGGAGTATTTAGTTTTTACTTTTACTTGAGTAAAATGTCTGTATTTGTTGCATGAATGAAAAACAAACATGTTTGAACCAAAATCCACCGACGCACCTGCAGGTTTTGATAAAGTTTCACAACTTCTGTATTGAAAAACAAAAAAAGGTAAAAATTCTAAAAGAAGCCAATGAAACTGACCGATGTCGTCATCGTTGCGGTCGGCTGGGTCTTTTTCCAGACACTCTCGGACCACGTCCCGGCCCAGAAGCCCGTCCGACGCTCTCTCCAGGTCTTCATCCTCCTCCTCCTCTTCCTCGCTGTCCACTGGAGCCTCTGGAAGTCCAGACAGATCCACGTCTCCCAGGTCGCTCTCTGTGGCCTGAGGAAACAAATCATCACCATGAGGCGGGAACTGCAGAGACCAAACACCGAGAGTCAGCATGTGGTCGGATGAGATACGTTTTTAACTGCTGCAGAACTACAAACACAACGATCACAGTGGACAAACGGCGCCAAAATTTACTAACAGACATTTAATCCACAGCTTCACAACAATGTGCAGCAAGGGGAGACTTTTTACAATTTCAGCCTAAAGATGTCCAAAGTTGGGCAACTTTAACTGCAACCTATAATTGCAGTTAAACTTATTAAACTTATTACATTTTATTTGTGAAAACAGCTGATATTGTTGTTACTTTTTCTTCCGTTATTTGCTGCTTTCTGTTGTTCTGTTACATAAAACCTAAACAAACTACATTAAAGTTAAACATGAAACATAAAAATGGTAAATAAAAATAAAAGCCTTCTTTATAATAAAAGTATAAAACTAAACTAGCAGTTAAAATTCTTTACATGTTGAATTAGTTGGGAATTTGAAGGTCAATGCATTTTGCCTGTGGGTGGAAGTGCAACACATTAAAAAAATCATTTAAAAAATCCATACTTCATTATAAATTACCCAGAATATTTACAGACAACTATGTTTATATCTGGAACAATCTTTACAACACAAGTTCAAAACTAAACTCGGTCAGAAGTAGCATCTAATCGACTTCTATGAATATTTTCAACTCCTCGGTTGAAGCTGGAGTCACATGAGTTTAAAAGAGCAGCAGCTCACTAAATTCTCATTTTCTTCCCTCTCACTTCCTGTCGTGAACATCCCTTTCACTGCCACTCACACCTGATCGCTTACCGCGCAGCAGTTCACCGACGTCAAAACAAGTTTCAGCTCAAAGGATATTTCCTCCACATGAATGACATCAAATCCAAAGAAAACACCTCATGTTACAAAGAAGAAGAGAGACGTGGCAAGAGTTGCTTCAGAATGTAAACTAGCTGAGGGAGGAAAGGCCAAAAGTCCAGAAGTTGGGGAAAAACAAACTTCTGAGGTTAAAAAGAATATAAATGCATGGGAGAAAGTGGGTAAAACAGTGACAGCTGAGGCGCGCAGCTGACTGGAAGGGTCAGCCCTTTAAGACAGCTGTAAACAAACACGGAGCCGGGTCAGCAACAAGCCGATGGGATCAAATCCGTGTGATAAATACCTGATCTCAGGGTGAAATGATCTGCGCTCTGTGTTAAATGTCAGACCTCAGATAACCTGCGCTGCTCATAAACCACCAGAAAAATCCTGCAGCAGGTTGAAAAAAGGGCAAAAAATAACTTATTTTAGAATTTTTTGGTCTGTTTTTGCATCTCATTTTCTTGTTTGTTTTGCTTTTTCTGACAAAATTCTGTTTATTTTCTGTATTTTTGTTATAATAAAATACTTGTTATATTTTATTGTTATAATAAAATACTTGTTATATTTTATTATAACAAAATATGTTATGATAAAAGTATGAAACCTTTATTTTAAAAAATATCTTTTTACATATTTTTACATATTTGTGGAAAAAGCAAAAAAATAAAAAACTGAGCTCTTCTTCCTCCTGCCAGGACTGACTAGGAACAACCAATCAGAGCAAGGAGGCGGGTCTTAGTGCTGTCAATCAACCTCCATGATCATTACTTATTTGTAATGATTCCAGAAATCTGAGCTACTGCAGTTTTTTATCGATCATTTAGATTAAAATTATGATGTAGTGATATACAAGCTATGCTAGCAGTAACATAGCGTAGCTTGAATGAATGCTAAGGGTAGTTAGCACGAAGAACACTGATGGTTGATGAACAGTTCTCCTGTAACACTGGCACATTTAGCAGTAAAAGCGGTTGATTGACAGCGCTAAGCCCCGCCTCCTGGCTCTGATTGGTTGCAGCTCAGGTCGGAGGTGGACGAGGTTGATCTCTTCACAGATTATTTGTCTCATGAACTGTTAGTTTTAACAAATACGTAAAAAACATATTTTTTATAAAAGTTGCACCTGCACCGTTGACGGGTTCTTTTTCAGAAAAATGAATGAAGTTTTTTTTCTTCCTTAATTGTAACGAGCTTTAATAGCTGTGTCAACAGATCATAAATCAGCTCAATAACAAAATAACCTTCCTGGTTGCCATGATTAAAGCTACCTAAAATAAACAACCTTGTGTCAGTAAGAAACTCTAAAATCCATTTATAAACACAGCATGGAGGGCGGGACGGCCAAATAATTACGGTAAGCCTCGGCTTGTGGAGGCTAAAAGAAACATTCTTGGATGTATAACGGCTTTCTTCTCAAACAGCGGAGATTAGAAAAATTAGTGGATTAAAACGATTAGATGACAGGTTTATTATGTTCTCTTTTCTCCATTATTGACTCTCAGTCCTTCAGGCACTCAAGAGAGGCTTGTGGAAGCAAACTGAGCTGGAAAATACTGGAGAAATGTCACAAAGGAAGAGAAACAGGCGTGCAAGGTGACCTCTTGTTCTGCTGCAACGGAGCAATTAGGAGAGAAAAGAAACAATTTCAAAATTAAAGGAGACGAGAGTGAAGAAATACCACCAAGGTTTTCTGAATCTACTAAATGCTCTTATTTTATTTGACACAAATGATTGGAGAATTAGTTGTAAACAGAAACACGCTCATCAGTAAATGGTTATTACTTCATATTTAAACCTCAGTACTTTACTGATGAAACAGTAAAGAAATAAAAATGTTGGTTAAATTAAAAGATTACTTCGATGATAAATTGTTTTTAAGATGTTTTTGCAATAAATGGTTGTATTGTTGTTTTGAATCCATTTTCAAGAAATATAATGGTGATGGGATAATAATAGTGCAAGAAATTCTCAAATATCAATAAATTTAAACTGTGATGAACATTTAGTGGTGGAACTGAAAGACATTTTAAATATTCAAAATAAACAGACAACAAATAAATGAATGCAAACAAAAAAGGCGAGTTGAGACCAAAACACCAGATTAAAGAGTTTTATCCTCCAGTTTTTGGTAGAAAGATAAATCATGCAAATAGAAATGATTGAGTTCGTTTTCATTTATCATGCGATTAATTGATTTATTCTTTAACCTTAATTTGGCAGGGGTATGATAAAATTTGAAGCTTATAGTTTACAATATCAGAAAGACCAACAGCGTTTCTGCAACATGGCCGCCACTGACTGTAACCCAACCAGCGATTGGGTTACAGTACTGTAACTGGAGGAAAGATGGCGCTGTAAAAGGTCAGGTTTATTTCCTACACATGACCTTTAGTCCACAGCTGGAAGAGCAGAACTGATGAGTAACATTTAGAAGAATTAAAGGTTGACTGATGAGCAAACAAGTCCCTAATTTTAGAAAGTTCATAATTTATTCCCTTTTATTTATTAATGGCGACATGGGAGAGAAGAGCTGATCATTTATTCATCTGTAGTTTTCTCTACACATGGGAAACCCACCTGGTAAATGTCTGACAAGCTGCTGCTGCCTGAGTCGCTGGTTATGCTGCAGCCTGATTGGCTGGGCGCCATGTGCATCACCTGCTGGTGGGCGTGGTCCGTCAGGTGCATCTTATTGAGATCAGCAGGAAGCTGGAAGAAATGCACACAGAGAAAAGAGGATGAGTTTTCCAATATTCCCGGTGTTACAGAGGAAAAACACAGATGTTGGTCTGCATGCACACACACACTCATGCAGCGGTTTTCATCAGGCTGAAAGCCAGAACTGCAGAAAATAACTTCCGACGGCCGTAAATCAGGATCCAGCAGTTCGACTGATGTAAATCCTGACTGTCTTCCACACAGACAGAAACAAGTCAAACAGAAACTATTTGCAGAAATGTTTGCAATCAAACGTCTCAAACATTTCTGGGGGAAATGAAGGAAAAAGCAGAGCCAGTCTAAAGCTTTCTACTCTCTTACATTAGAGAAAACTTCCACTGCATAGATCCTGTTTCCAGACTACAGTTCAGAATCAGAGTCAGAAGTCGACTGACTTTTAAAAACATGAGAACTGCACTGCTGCAGCTCCTCCAGAGCATCAGAGTCTGATGCACTCATTCACTCTAAAGGCGTTTAGTTGATCGTCGGTTCTAGTTATGGTCCTAAAACGTGTCAAACTCAAGGCCAGGGAGCCAAATCTGGCCCGGCCGGAGCTTTTTATGTGGCCCAAATTACATCAATAAGGTCCTCCGGTTTTTCACAAATCCTCAAAATTCACACAAAATCAACAGTTCTCCGGCGACACCAAGAAAACCTGCAGCTCGTTTCCTCCTTCGCCACATCACACCACGGCGACCGCTCAACTGCAAACGCTCGCAGCGAATGCTGCGTATGAGACGCCTCATTGAGCCGAACTGGAGCTCAGCAGCAGGGGAACCGCAGCGGCTTCATGCAATATTAAAGACGATATGTCTGGGGGTTACCCCCTCTCAGAGCTTTCCCCCTAATGGCTCTGATGTTCAGCTCAACCTGATTAACCTTTAAGCTTCACTATCTTCAAACCTGGAGGGAAACACCAGCAGACCGACGAAGTTCATGTGTTTAATGTCTAATAAAACACATTACTAAGAAAAACTGACTGAATTTAACTACAAATTACACTTAGCTGCTAAGTACAGGCTTCATAGTAAATTCCAGTTCCAGGCTTTTCCAGAGTAAAACACATTGTGGACATTTTAGTACCACATATTTAACCAGTTGGGTTTTTATTATCTGCATGTTCCACATTTTATCAGCTAAAGTCGGCTAATAAGCAGATTTCCCAGATATTTTTACACCAAGACAAAAATTCTAAATCTGCTCCATTTCAAAGCTGGATTGGATTATTCCACCCCAAAATACAGCTGAAATAAATCAATCAAAACCAAACTGAAAAATGATCAAATCAAGTAATACAGTTAAAAAAATATTAAATATGTCAAAGCTGAAACGATTAATCACGATTAATCTACTACTTAAATAATTGTCAACTAATTTAGTAACTGATTAAACGTTAACTGGAGAATATAGACTGAAATTATTTTAACAAAGTAATTTAATTATTCATTTATTTACATATTTTAATGTGTTTCTAATATTATGCAAAAAGTTTTGTGTGGTAAAACAAAAAAATCTGCTGATTAATCAATTAATCGTTACCATAATTGATGAATTGCAGCCCTAAAATATGTTATTTTCATGATGTGAAGCACTTTGAGCTGTCTTATTGCCTGAATGGGTTCTAGAAATAAACTCAATTGATTGATTGTTATTGATTAAGGCAATACTAATCAGTCTTTAGTGTACAGCATTGTGCTTCAGCATCTATTAAATATGAAATATTTGTGGTTTTCTTCGATTCAGACTCTGATGTTGCCACATTAACAGCACAGCTGTGGATCAGTATTGTAATTTTAAAAGCTGCTATTTTAACA
The DNA here is from genome assembly GCA_922788865.1 of Poeciliopsis turneri. NCBI lineage: Eukaryota > Metazoa > Chordata > Actinopteri > Cyprinodontiformes > Poeciliidae > Poeciliopsis > Poeciliopsis turneri. The sequence continues at coordinate 760,942 of CAKLNU010000541.1, read as the reverse complement.
TTTACGCTCCGATGTCGGCTGTGGAACGAGGTGAAGGTCCCGACTGAAGGAGCCTTTAAATGAAATCCATTTCCTATTAAGCACAGCAGAGTAATGCATTGTGTGATTCACTTATTGACCCAAAGACAACATGCAATCTTGGTGTTATTGATTGAATTACATCCAATCACATTTACACATCACTCCACTATTAGTCCTAATACTTATTGCTGACTAACTGCATGTTTACCATGTTTCTGTGTGAATGAGGACAACAGTGAATAATTGCTAATTTCACCAAAGCGAATGCATATCGATTCCTGTATGATGGAGAAGTTATATCCAATATATTTACCAGTACTGGGAGACGGAGCCTAAAATGGCAAACTGGTGCATCGAGCCTCATTCATGAGGTGAACGGCGAAAGGAATAAAGTTTAATATTTGCTTTTTAAGTCTCAGAAGTCTGAAAACTTTTGACTGCAACAGTTAAAATTATAATTCATGTTAATAAAAAGGAGACGAAACCTTCAGCTTCTTTTCAATAATGAAGTTATTTCTAAACATTTTAATTAAACTTCTTAATTAAAGGTGAATGATCACTCATTTTACGTTACTAACGGTTTGTTTAAAGACAAGTTAAAATCACGTGCACCAAATTATGTACTTTTAGAAATAAACTTTTTAACAATAAACTGTTATGCATGTAGAAAAATGATGCATCAGGCTGGTGTTTGGTCTCAACTAGCCAGTTTTTTAAAGGATCATTTATTTACAGAGACTTTATAAGTCATTTTATTTGTTTTATTAATTTATTTAGAATATTTAAAGTACCAGTGTTCAAGTTTAAAGTTTATTGATTTTTGAGAATGTGTTGTTCGATTGCTATACAGTTACCAAAACAAAAATATTGCAGGTTGTCGCAATAACTCTGAGACAATTTCTAACTCAATCACTTCTTACACCTTATAATTCATTTTGTTTTATTTATTTTGGATGTTTAATGTTCCAAAGTTAAAATTTAAAGTTTATTTTTTAATGTTCATGCATATTTATGCCTTTACCAGCCTGACAATAACTTCTGGTTTATCGTCCAGCAACATTCGTTACGATGTTAACGAGTCTTTGGGTTTAATGCGCGTTTCTGAACTGAAAGGAAGACAGAGAAGAGGAGTTTGTGTGTTTATGAGTCGTTCAGAGTCAGGAGTGGAGTGGGGGTCTCGCGGCTCTTGTTCACGCCACAGAATTAATCCCACTCTAATCCCTCTCTTTCCCTCTCTTTCCTTCTCCCAGGGGGGAAAAGGGGTCTTCCACTCTCCTCATGCATTAAGGATGAGCGTTAGGAGATTAAATATAAATGTGTGCGGCTCCTTCAGCTGTACAATTTCATCATGTCAAGGCGGCGGCGGCTCCAATCATGGGAGGATTGAACTTTCACCGCAGCAATTATTAGAAAACCAGGTTAACTGCAGAAAAATGAACATCTTGTGTTATGACAACACAAAGAAACTAGAAATGGCTGTGAATGTAGTTTATGCTATGAGTTTAACTTGCAACATTAACAGTTTATTCCTGCCTTCATGTTAAATGTGGCGTGCAAATGCAGCTGGTGATTTTCTTAAGCCACCCACTAAGATATGATTAAATACGTTGCGGTTGGAGCCAAACACAAATGATAGGCATTTGAGTGAAAGGCGGCTTTTAGGAAATAGCATGCTGTTTGCCATGCAAATGAGGGGGTTTACCCTCCATCAGGAACGAAGAAAAAACCCTCCAACAACAGCTCTTTATCTAAGTCCTTATATTAGAGTACCATTAAACCAACTCCAGTCATTCTGACCCAAACAAATGAGTTAAAACACAGAAACAAAACCTACACAAATGGCATTTTAAGGCTTGAAACCTGAGTGGTTCGTTCTGCCCATTCCCTCAGTGCTTAAATGGACAATAAAGCCCAGATTGACTTTTTAACCACATAACATTCTTCCCAAAAGCATTTTGCACAGAATAATCTCTCCTGCATTCTGGGGAGACATCGGTAACGATAGAGAAAACAAACAATGGGCGGCTCCTTGGAGCAAAGATAAAATATTCAAAAAGACTTACAGCCAAGAAAACACTTGCAAATATCTTTCCATGATGACGAGCAGAATGAATAGCTTGATGGAGTAATTAAACCATAATGTGGCTGATGAATCTTGATGAGAATTATAATTAAAGTACGGGCAAAATAAAAAAAAAAACTGACAAATAAAACTCAATGAATATTTAAAGACGATGCAAAAAGCAACAAAACCGTGAAACTGTCATAAAAACCACAAAGAAGGACAAAAACACACAGATGCTTCATATCAAATTCAGTCTAATTTATTACATTAAGAAAATTCAAACTGATGAGGTTTTTGGTCATTAATACCGAAATAATAAATTTAGTCATAAAAAAACTTAAATCTTCCAAATTCTGACCAGTTACATTTATTGGAGTAACTTCTCTGAAAAAAGTTACTTTTTGGATTATTTTATTTTTCTTTACTTGAGTAATTTTATTATAAAGTATTTCTACTCCTAAACGTCTGGATTTTCTACCCACCGAATGAAGAACAAACATGTTTTAATCAAAGATTCACGTTCAACTTTCAGACGTTTTTTATTGAAAGAAACTGATTTGCAAACATTTTCTGTTGCCCAGTTTTGTTATTTTTTGTTACTTAATTAAATTATTGTCATTTTGGTTCTAAAAATACCAAATATTCCACTTTATAACTTCATATTTTGATCTGTTAATTATTTCTTGAGCAGCTTCTTGGACTTTTTACTTCTTTTTGAGTAAAAACACGTTGCTGTATCTCTGCTCTTACTTGAGTGTAAGTTTTGGTTCTCCACCCTGCTGGGGTCACGGCCGGGTCAAATGACACCAGCAAAGTTTGCCTGCAGGTGTCAGCAGTGACAAACAATCCTGACATGTCAAGCAGAGTCAAAATAATTGCTCATGGAGAAAATGGAAAATATTTTACAGGTAAAACAGGAGAAGTGAGTTTTATGTTGGTGTTTTTTTTTTTTTATATTTCTCAACCAGTTTGTACACAAAAAGACTGATGTTAAATTTTTCTTCTTTGTAAAGCAGCAAGTCAGTCAGATTGGATGGAGAGCAGCAGCTTAAGATCAAGTCTTGCAACAGATTTTCAACTGGAAACAAGTAAAACCTCCCAGCAGATTGAGTGTTCCTGCATCATAATGCTGCCACCGCCACGTTTCCCGGTGCGGACGCCGAATCTGAAGCTGCTCATAACAATGCACAGCACAGTATGTATAAACAGATGCGTAGATCTTGGAGCCAAAGTCTGTTTTCTTTTCAAATAATCAGTGAGGTTTCTGCAAAGTCCACACTGGGATTTCTTAGAGCTTAACTACACTTCAAATCTCTGTGTTGATTTAGTTCTCACAGCAGACTGCACACCCAGAAACCACATCACAGCTACTGCATCTCTGCAGGAAAGGAACAATGCAGCTGCTGTCTCCCTTGCACAGACATCTCGGCCTTTCTCCGATACGCCACTTAACTCCGTCCCTAAATCAGATTTCCGCTGCTTTCTCTGAGGTGTGTGCTCCATTTCTTTGCATTTATCTCTTTCAGGCCCGTCTCGTCTTTTTGGTAATTAACTCCGTCTCCTGCCGCCGTCACTACTTCCCTCCGTTTCTGTCGCCTCCTGATTTGGTGACAGGAGACGTTTGCTCTTTCTTTTTTTAAAAACTGTGCGAGTAAAACAACTGCTTGGGGACTCTGATGTCTGAAAATGGGACCAGATTTAGCAGTAAGAAAACTTTGATGAATCCAGGCCAGCGTTATCTCTAAACGTACGCAACTTTAATTTTATTTGTGCAGCAGCTTTCAGCAACAAGGCATTTTAAAGTGCTTTATATCAGAAAAACACAAAAATACAAAGTCTTGGACGACACAGTGAAGTTTCACATCAGATGATTAATGTTTCATTGATAATGTTTTACAATCAACTCTAACCAGGCGGGGTCTTAATGAACTCAGTGTTTCGGCTGTTTTGCAGTTTATTTCAGATTTGTGATTCTTAGAAACCAAATGCTGCTTCTCCATGTTTGGTTCTGGTTTTGTGGATGCAGAACCAGAACCAGAACCAGAACCAGAAGACCTGAGAGGTCAGGAAGGTCAATACTACATCAGCAGATCTTTAATCTTTAATTCAGTGATTTATAAACTACTAGCTGTAGTTTAACCCTCTGAGTTCTAAGTTTCAAATCTCCGCCTGAATATTTTATTTTAATTGTACAAAGTTCTTTAAATCTCCTGATTTGTTTAGGCAGTAATCAATGCGAGTAAAGGAGAGTGTCTCTAGGTCTTGCTGAGTCATTAGTCCTGTCATCATAAACATGTTGTTCTGGTGAAGGAAGGCCGACTTTGTAACTGTCTTTATGTGGCTCTAAAGGTTCATCCTGATCTCTACTTTCTATCTGTAATGACTGAAGCTGTAGGTTGACTTTAGATCGTCCCTCTGTAGGTCTAAAGATAATAACTTCAGTTCTGAACCCCAATCAAGTGAACTAGAGAGACTCAGCTTATATACAGAGCAGAGACACAGAAGGAGGTGGAGAGAAAATAGAGTCACCTGGCATAAATGTGAGAGACAAAGAAAGAGGACAAAACTGAGAAAGCTTGGAGGAAGAGGAAAAATAATAAGAAATGGTACTGACAGTGTGAGGTGGAATGAGGATGAAGTGAAAGTGAGGCAGCAGATGAAGATAAAAGGTCTACAATATTCTCTTAAGATTCCAATTTTGCCTCAGTCCAGACGACCATATCTCCAGGCAATGTGAGTGTGAATGTGTGTGATTGTGTGTGAATGCGTGTGGGTGTGTGCAAGCATGCATGCATGTGTGTGTGTGTGTGCACACCAGCTGCAGCAAGGGGAGATGTAATAAATTGAAGCTGAAATTGGAGGTGACAACTGCAAAGACAGACATGGAGCAGAGAGGGAAGGAGAGGAGTGAGGTTGGAGTTCGGAGACGAGGGACTCAAACACACAAGATGCAAATAATATCTCTAACACACAAAGAAGCACACATTTTCACCACTTCATCTCCACCGAGCCCTACTTTCTAAAAATCTGCTTCACATGAAAATCTTTAACAAACTGAAATGCGTCAGTGTCGCGTTTATTGCTAATCGTTTCTGCTGCGGCACAAATTAGCAACAGACTTCAGAAACGCGCATTGCAAAGACGGATGTGCAGTGACACTAAGGAGACGTCTTGTAAATTAATGCGATGCTTTTGTTTACTCACACATAGAAAACTGATTCTGAATTAGCGAAGAAATGAACCTCAAATTCCCTCAAATGTCACAAATGTCTGAAAGAATTAGTGTTTCATTTATTTGCCACAAGTTGTAGCAATTAAATCCTCTACAATCTAAACGGAGGTTTGACAAAACAAAAACTCTCTGGCCAACTTCCCCCACACCAAAGTGAACTTTCTCTGAATTCAGTAACACCAGACCAAACTAACAACTAAGTACATTCATGCATTTTAGTAACACAAACTTTCTTATTATAGAAAATAAATTATTAGGTATAGTATTACATATTGCAGTTTTATAGTTTTGACTTGCTTACTATTTGGTTCGTTCACTGCAAACGAACCGCGGCCGAAAATCGCCGTGAGAAACGGCGTGAGAAACGGCGTGAGAAACGGCGTGAGAAACGGCGTGAGAAACGCTCCAGGCGCTGAGAGGAGACTTCCTCAAGCTCTTCCACCATCTCCAGATCATTTCATCTAAATAATTAAAACATTTATTTAATGTCTATTAAACGTGACTCAGTGTTTTTGCTGGACGGATTCGGATAGCTCAAATGTGGAAAAATATTTTCAAATAGTAAAAGTCATAATTTACTCCAACTTCCTCGTTGTCCTCTTTACTAAAACCATCATAGCTGATTAAAAAGCATTTTCCTTTTCAGAAAGTAGATTTATGTTGTTTTCTTGGCAGCTGATTTGAATTGATTCAGATTTCTCTCCATTGTTGATGGTCTGCTTTGGTCTGCTTTGTTTAAATGTGGAACATCAAACGGACAAAACTTTGAATCAAAACTTCCCTTTATATTAGACATTACATTTTCAGGAAACAACAAAAACATTTGCATATTTGCAATTCCTGTTTTCATCTGTAGTTGAACAACATGTTTTCAGCAGCATGGAGAGAATTTTGCATAGCAACAAATTAGCTCAGAAACTCCCTGAAATCCAGTTTTATCTCAGTGGAAACTCATCCTGTGATTTGGCGCGAGTTGGTGAGTGAGCTGCAAGGTTTGACAATCATTGGCTGTTAAGTTCCTGGCCTGGGCAGAGATTGGGCTGCCGAGTTTCTGGAGCGGATCAGCAGCCATTAGCTGGCAGCTTCAACACTAAGCAGCGCCAGTATTGTGACAGACGGGACGCTGAATTGGATCAGCGCTGCCAACGGCCTGTGACTTTTGCACCAGTGTTGGACTAGATGAAAGAAAGAGAAACCAGTAGGATGGATTTATTTTGTGCATTTATGCCACTCCTGTCCAAGATTTATCTCAAGATTTAACAGAAAACATAAAAAAGGACATTATGTTGTGTCTAAACAGGAGAAAAGATGCCAAAATGCATTTTAAAAGGTTATAATGAGCAAACCAGGGTATAAAAGTCCAGTTAAATATAATTTGTTTGAGTTTTATCCAATTTGTGTTTGCGTTCATCGTCTTTTTTGTGACCTGGACACGTTTTCTCTTTCTAACGACACCATTGTTTTTCGTTAAACATTTTGGTTACAAAACCAACATTTTTACTCCTACTGGAGTAAAAAGAAACATTTTTATTCCCTTCTAGTTTCCTTATAATTTCACTGCTTTGTTGATATTATATTTACCGTATTTTCCGGACTATAAGTCGCTCTGGAGTATAAGTCACATTTCTGAGGGAAATTTATTGGATAAAATCCAACACCAAGAACAGACATGTCATCTTGAAAGGCAATAAATAGAATAGAGGCAACAACATGTAATTTTAATTAATCAGCCTTTATTAATGTACAACATTTTTAGATGAAAAAACACAAGAAATGTTTTAAAAAGCCTCGTCTTTTTGAAACATTGTAGCATAAACTTCTGTTTCTGCTCCTGATTTTAAGAAAAGTGTTCGTCCACACAAACTGTTGTAGTACACATTCCACACCCAGAGGGGGCAGCATAGGCCGAAGCTAAACAGCCAATCACAATCCTTCAAAACAACCACCACTTCCTGTTTAGAATCAAACATGGCGCCAGGAGATTCAGACAGAAAGGTTGAACTACTTTTAAATACCTTGTTGGAATATAAAGTTAATGAAACGACTGTTGAACCCAGAATGTGGCGGTTGATGTCCAATCATTATTTATCCATCGCAACTCAACATATTGGAGCCATTATTAAAAAAAACAAGTAGATTTAGTCTGAACCAACGTAACATCCTCAGCCATCTTTCCTCCACTGGACAAACTGTACCGCAAAATAAATCTCCTCTTTGGCCGGAGGTTTTACCATCAATCGTCTTTAGTGATATTAAACAGAGGTTACATGTGGACGAAAGGTCAAATCACATAAAAATCTATTCAGTCCTTCCACTGGTTCCCTGGAGCTCAGAGAAGAGACTTTTAAGTACTTTTGTTAAAGATTATTAAAGATCTGCTGTTGTTGGATCAATCTCCCACAATCTGGGACAAAGTTCCAGAAAACTGTAAAACAGCCGAAACACTGAGTTCCTTGAAATCCAGACTAAAAAGCCGCCTGGCAGGAAATGATGTTGAAATGTTATAAATTAAATATTCAACAATATTTTGATGACAGCACTTGGAAATCGTAGATTTTTGTGTTTTTATGCTGTAAAGCACTTTGAACTTTGTTGCTATGCAAATAAAACTTGATTGATTGATTTATTGACGAGGCTTCGGTTTGTCTTTTTGTCCGCTGTGTGCTACAGGAAGCTGTTAGGTGGGCCAGAGGAAGGTGGGCCACGGTCGGGTCTCCCGGAGACAGGACAACACTTCACACCGACACAAACACATAAACTATGACACAAAAAACACCAGAGTTACATAAAACTTAGCACCTCGAGGCTTCCCTCCGCTAGCAGATGCTTCCTGCACCGCGGGCCAATCAACAATGCTTCTCCATGCAACCGAGCCGCAGTCACACAGCGCGTCGCTGGCACCGGCGCAGGCTGACCCGCGGCGCGGCTGGAGGGCCAGCTCCACCCTGCGGTTCTCCTGGGGAGGTTTTGTTAGTGTTGGATCGCGTTTCTGCTCTGTCGGCCAACATAGTTTGGACCAGACGAGGCTGACTGTGATTCTGGCACAACAACAAGAGTCAGGAGGGGAAATTAACTTTTTCAACCAGACCTGAACTGCAGTATTTTATGAGACGCTCAGCCCTTCCTCTGCTTCTGGATTAGGCAAAAAAAAATTTTTTTTGGAAAAGCCTCCAATTTGATAGAAAATAATAACAGGCTTTGCAATAAAAGCTTAAGGAGCAAAACACGTTCACTACCCTGCTCTTTGTTTAACTCAGCAATTCACCAAGAGCCGCAGAGAAATCAACCCAGCCACCCAATCTTGTATTTATAAATGCCCTTGAAAATTATCCAGTAAAGGCTCTCTGGTTGACGAGAGGATGTGGATCAATAGCAGTGAGATAATGTGGGCTGGGGGCACTAAGTGGTGGGACTATTAGCACATGGATGCGTGTGTGTTTTGAAGGATGGATGGGGATAGCAGCTGGAGTTTGCATAACATGTTAGCTTCACTGAGTGCTGGACAGTTTGCATGATTTCAACCACTGTGAGGATTTAAAGCAGTTAAACTGTTCAGGTTCAACATAAGCAGAACAAATGGGTTTATGACAATGATTGCAATATGTACAAACCTTTTTACTATCCACATTCAAGCCCATCACAGCTGGATATGGTACGTAGCGAGTGAGGCTAAGTAAGGCGACATTTAGCTTTATACTTTACAATTATAGAACAAACGTGGCCAGTATCATCTACTGGGACAACTGGAACCAATATAATCAAACAGGGGGAACGAATCAACTAACATTTAGCTTTATATTGTACGAATCTGGAACAAAACCCAGAACAACTGGAACCAACATTTAGTTTTATACCGCTCTACTCCAGAACAACTGGAGATCCAGAGATCAGTTTATAAATTATGATTTAACCAAAACTCACCAGGCTCAGACACACACCTGCAGTTTGTTCAAATTTCAGAAGTTTTGTAATGAAAGAAACTGATCTGGAAAAAAATCTTGCTATTTTTTGTTTCTTATATGAATTATTGTCATTTTGGTCCTTAAAATACCAAATTTCCACTTAACTTTACATTTTGGATGTAATTTCTGAATATTAAATGTAAAATTGATCAGTTACTAATTCTTCCTGGAGTAATGGCTACTTCATACTTTTACTTGATTAGTGGATTTTATTTAGTCGAAACAGAGCAACATTTTGCAGATTGATATTAGAAAAAGAAACAAGATAATTAATCTTTTTCCAAAACCTCCATAAGTAAAAACATGACATTTTGGTTGGTTTTATTACACAAGGGATGCTATAAAAACATAAAATGTTTGCATACTGGACAGAGAGCGCGCTTCTTACAGTAAAACTGAGTAACTGCAGCTTTCAGAATGAAAAATCGGAGTAGTGCTTTCAGTTTTTTCAGTCTAAAAAGCTCGACAGCTTCATGCTCACAACAAAGGAGTCAGATAGAGCTGCAGCAGCGCAATCCTGTTTTATTGAACAGCTTTTGCAATTATCTCTCAACATGAGAAAGAGACAAAAAAAAGTTTAACCAAGAGGCCATTTAAATCCTGCAACAATTTTTCAGCCTACAATTTTCAACAGAGCTGCCAAACCTTGAATATGTGATTATAAAGCCTCAGCTAAAGGAACAGAGAACAGCAAACAAGAGGGGAGAGAGTCGCACGGTTTAAGGAGAAAATTAGTAATGGTGTCTGTTATTGTTAGGACTGAATGGTAATTTATGACTTATGGGAGGCGAGTGGAGCATGGCCTGGCTAAATGCAATCCATATTGATCCTTATCACCCCCACTTCCTGTGCATACGATATCCCAGCGCTCCCTCGGCATGCTGAAAGCTCTCTGCGTGGTTCATGTTCAAAATCCCACATGTCTCTGCTAGTGTTGCTGTCTGAGCGGCTCGGGAACTCGCTGCCTCTTTGAGCTCAGAGGCCACACTGGGTTCGGACTCGGTGCGGATCCTGTCAGTCCCGCTGCTCCACCGTGGGGCCGAGGTCGAAGGGAAGCAGCCGAGTCTGACGTGAAGAGGCCGGGGCAGAAACCTCACCTGACGAAGGTCGAACACGCACGGCACCGAAAGTGATTCAGTCAACTCATCCATGCTACCAGGGAACCATGAAGCAAAGAGTTTCATATAAATATACTTTACATGACTGACAGTAGGCCAGTGGGATCAGCTGACGCTGCGTTCACAGCACAGCCTCAGTGTGAGCGGATTCAGATCGAGTTCGCCCAAACCAAACATGATCTGAGCGTCAGGAGAGTCTGGTTTACATTCAAGGTCTATGTGGGCGAGCATCGGCGGCGCGTCGGCGGCGCATCGGCGGCGCGTCGGCGGCGTGTCGATGGCGCGTCGGCGGTGCGTCGGCGGCGCGTCGGCGGCGCGTTGGATAAATTAAGTATTTCACTGGATGTTTGTTATTTTTCTACTGTCACTGATTTCTCAGATGAATCAGATTGTTTTCCAGCCATTATTAAAGGAATACCCAATTAATTATTCAACAATACAACCAAATGTACAGTTAAATCAACAAGCCTCGTGGATTTTGATTCATTCAATAAAATATTGTAATTTAGCATTTCTGCAGCCTGTAGCACCGCTGGACGTTTTGTCTGTAAGTTTGTGTTTAGTACCAGAATACTTTTTCTCCTGCTCTGATTTCTAATGTCTGAGGAAAGTTATTGAATAATTAACTTGGCATCAGATGATAGAAATTAAAATGTAGGCCAGTGGAGCTGGGTTTGTTTCCCGACATGAAGCCTCATTCTTCAGTTATTTTTAGTTGCATTAAAACAAATAAATGAGAAAAACATGATAAAAATGTGTTCAGTCCTGATTTGGTCAGATTCTCCCTCCCCTGGTTTGGTTTAAAGCATGATAAATGTCATAAAACATTTATCATGCTTTATTGAATGATAAATGTTAAAATATTTTGTTCAACAGATGTTGGAACTGTGTGATGATGTTTCACTGCCTGATTGATCGTTTGAGACCAATAAAGAACAATAAACACTCACCAGTTTATTTACTGGAGAAACTCTGATTTTAAGATGCCACTCCATTTAAATTTAGGTCCCATTTCATAAGGACTCCTTGGTTTTTGGTATAAAACCATTAAATTTGGACTCATACTTGGAACTGTGGTGGTAGAAAAATGCAAACTGGCATTTACTGTTGAATTTGTATTTTTTCTAACCTTTTCCATCTTTTCTTCCTTTTACGTACTTCCCTTCTTTTCCAATTTGTATTCAGATGGACCCTCTGCCATTTTCTACTTGTTCACTCCTTCCTTTACCTTTCCATCTCTCCATCTCCATCTATTATTTAAGCATCAATAATGGGGCCTGTTGCTGTTGTCGCCAGCCTGCCGTTACTGCTGCGCCTGCAGTTGTTGTTATTTTAGACAGCTGTATCCTCACTCATCTGCTCCTTCCTGCCTCCTGAACCAAACAAACTCCTTCTGAAACCAGTTTTGCTTTGGGTTCGTTAGTAGAAGCTTTTTTAACACCTTGTTTTTAGGATTTTGGCTCAATGTTTAGAATGACTTCTCAGGGTTTTGCTTCTCTCAGTAATCAATAATCCATGCACAACATTGGCATTGTCAGCTTGTCTGTGCTGCATAGCAATTGGACCATGTGCATGTTGTTGGGGGAGCTTCACTTGGCTGACGGTTAAATCCTGCCCTGGATTTAACGGCAGGGCAGGACGGAGGCGCACCAAGCGCCTGGAGTCTCTGAATAACTGAAACTTTAACTTGTAGGAGTAAACATGGCCGCCTGCACAGTTTGAGCACATGAAGAAGAACGAATGAAAAGCATCTGAAGGTGGAAAAGTTTCCATTTTATAATTTAACACCTTTATGACAGAGTTGGGTAATAACTAGTTACATTTACTCAATTACATTTACTTCAGTAACTTTTTTGATCAAATTTACTTTATTATGCTGTACGTTTTACTTTTACTTGGGTAAAAATCTGTATTTTTACTCTTAATATGTCAAAAGTAATCAGTAGGTTTTCATCAAAATTTAGAAAATCAGACATCAATGATGCAATTAATCAATTAATTAGAGGATAAATTAAACTTGATCTATTGTTTTTTCGCTCTTTCTCCTAAAAACTGAACAGCTAAACGATTCAGTCTGGTGTTTTGGTCTCAACTAAACGTTTTTTTGAAGAACAACTGTGTTATTTAAACCAACACTTCCAGTTCCACTGTTAAATATTTACAGGAATTTAAAGTTTATTGATGTTTAAGAATCTGTTCTTGCATTAAGGATAAGATTTGAATTACAACATTATCGTTTATCGCAATCATTTCTAGCAAAATCTATTGAATCCAATAGATAATCAATCAGTTTGAAGCATAATGTTCGGGTCCCACTACATCCCCAACTTAAGCATGATTTGGGTTGGAAGAATGAAAAGTAACAATCCACCAAACAACGATGCTTCACCTCAGACTGAACATCTTCCTTTTTTAATCTCCGGGGACCTAATTAGTCCTGATCCCAGAAGAAGAATCACAGACACTGAAGACAAACATCTCTGAGGCTTTCAGCGCCCAGAAAGACGCTCCCTCCGCGACCGACAAACAGAGATCCCTGCAAAACTCATTCTGTTAGGACAACCGGAGCGTTCACGTTCCCATAAATCAGCTGCTTTAATGACGAACGGAGCAAACCATAGAGAAGAAAAAGCTTCGATCACTGCTGCTGCTTTCCTTACATCATCAGAAGTTCAGCAGAGGATAACGCCGGCAGATTATTTTCAGAAACTGAAACTAGGCCAAGGAATTGTTAATTATAAACTCAGCTACAATGCAGCTATCTGAGTTCAGATTGAGTAAATGTGCAGACAAACAGCTCCTCTGTGGCCTGCGACTCCATCTGCACAGCATAAATAGACTAAATCCCTTTACTGTTAATAAGAGGGGAAAAAAGACGAATTTAAAGCCGGAGGAACACAGCGGTGAGCTTTCCGAATATTATTTTTGGAAACCCTTAAATCAGAGTTGCAGCTGCTTAGAATAATGAGACGTTGGTGGAAAAGACAAAAAATCTCCCAAACATCCCAGCTACTCAGTTACTGAATTTAAAAACAAACAGAGAAAAATGCTTTTTAATGCACTTTCCCTCCTAAAAGGAGATTTATTTTAGAGATCCACCAATCAGAGTTTTCCAAATGAACCACTTTGATTCCAAAATTAGAGAAGAGAAAAAAGTGATATGTGACAAGTTACTGAATCAATTCCAAGTTATTCTTATCTGAAAATAGTTGGAAATTTTACTTTTGCTGCATTTAATGCACAGAAAAAAACATTTCTGTTGCTTTTAGGAGCCAGATTTCAATTATCAATCAGAAAAATTGGTTGATTCCAACGTTTCGGTTTGATTGGTGCATCTCTCAACCCACCAAACCCCCCCTCCCCAACATGTTTCTAAATCAAATGCAAAGCGGAGCAGTCATGCATTTCTAAACAGACAACATTTATCCGTGTAACATGCTAATTAATTGAGATCTTCATCTCCGATCCCCCTATCAGCGCCGCACACGCCGGAGGAACGGGCCAGAAAAGGGATTACGACATCGCTTACTTTGGAGGACCACGGCTGCAAGCAGTTGGCATAGCAACGGACCAGGAAAGCCATTTCCACGAGCCGGAGGGAGCCGAAGAGGGGGAAGTTTCCCTCTCTTATTCGCCGAAAGGATGAGGAAAGAAAGAAATAAGTAAGAGAAGAGGGGGACGGCTGACGCCACTCTTTCTCTCTCTCTGCTGCAACAGAACCGTCCAGATGCGTTCAAGAAAAAGACGTTCGTATTAATTAGGTAGTTCAAGTCAAGGCAGAACCAAAGTTTGCAAGCTTCTACTTAAGCAAGAAAGTTTTAGGAAGAAAACAAAGATTTGTTAAACCTGGCAAACTTTTGTCAAAAGGCTGTTAAGTCAGTTTTGTCCTGCTAAAGATCCAGTAAGAAGCTGGAAAAAACTTCATCTCAGGGTTCAAGTCCACAAGGCGTGAACCATCTGCATCTGACAAACTCCTTTCTCCGTCTCTTTGCAACTATAAAGCTCCAGCGATGGAAACGTGAGCGGCGGCGTGCAGCTCCATGCCAGATCCCAGCGATCCCAGCGATCCGGCGAACCCCCAGCTCCAACCATCCAGTGGCTAACGCTCGCACCTCACGCCGGTGTTCCTCCTCCCCCTCCCCAGCCTTGGAGAGAGAAGCCGCCGCGGACGGATGCTGCACGGAGAAGAGTCTGCCGCTAATGGGAAGCGGAGGAGAGAGTGGGAGCTAGGAGAGGCAGGGGAAGGGAGGGGAATCCAGCTGAAAAAGAATGACATCACCTGTGCAGCGGGAGAGGGCGGGAAGAGAGACGGGGCAGGGGAGGCGGCTGATGCGAGGCGAGCGAGAGCAGCGCAGCAGCGGGGACTGCATTAAATGGATTGACCACTGAGCAGATGTGAACGGGAGAAGGAGAGATAGAAAGAGATGGAGATCGAGAGAACAGCAAGGGAACATGTTTATTGATCTGCCGGTAACATAAAGCCGAGTATATGGAGGAAATCCCCTCCCCTCTGTGAGCATAAATTACAAAAAACGAGAAAGGGAAAGGAGTGGAGCAGGAGAGGAGGGGGGATAAATCCCAGAGAGATACAAGGACAGAGTCTGCAGCCGAACAAACGGCTCAGGAAGATTTGCAACAGAATCTGACGTCTAAGACTCACACAAACACAGACGCAGGACAAAACCTTGACAAATCTCAAGCTAACAAAGACAAAATAACTTTAAAAAAACCACAGTGACGTCCATCCAACAAGAAGAAAAAGCAACCTGAGGCTTATTTTTACGTTTCAGGACAAATCTGCATCTGCTCCCACATTTTAATAGATAGAAATGAGGAAGAAATTTAAGCAACTTATTTTCAGGCAATAGATCCTTAAAACGCTACACAAACTTAACGGCCTTTTGAAATCCTCAGAAGTTCATAATAAAGAATTTAATCACAAAACCCTAATAAAGATGTTGTTTCTCATTTTGACCACATTAATCTGACAATAAACAATCAGAAGCATCTTAAAATCTTTAATCCACTTGGAGGTTAATTCATTTTTGCCATGGAGTTTTATATAACAGAACATGTGAAAGTGGTAAAAATCACTTTTTTATATCATGAAGGTTTAGAAAAACTCTCCAGCCGGCTGCTTTGCGTCTGCACCAGCGTTTCACAAAACACTAAGAAAATTAATAAGTTTCAAAACAAACAGCAAAATGTTATTTTTCAATTAAATTGTAAAAATATAATATTTTTATCACTGCCCTGCTTTAAGTATGCTGAAGTGATTTTAATAAACTCAAACTGTGATTCCAGTAACTTATAATTCCTTGAAACTTGGCTGTTATCCCCTGACAAGTGGCTTTTATTCCCATGATCATTATTTTTTACAAAATCCATCAGTAAGTGTTTCCATTTTCCTTTTCCCCCGGCTCTTCATGCATTACCCAGAGTGCACTGTGCTCATGACACCAGGACAATAAAGATGAAAGAGTGGGGGAGGATCTCCAACCAGAGACAATAGAAGCTGTCTGTCAATTAGAAGCACTAATTATTAGCCGAACAGGAAGAGACGCCAGAAACTGGATTGAAATAATTTCCTCAAATTGTGTGATATTTTATTTTAACCATCTCATTCTGGCTCCATGCTACTATTTTTACAGTTTCAGCTAGCTGCTCTGAATCAGGATCTCTTTCCTCTGCGTTCTGTGCCAACGAGGAGAAATACACCTCCCGACTAGGAATGACATCATCTCTCCCCTCGGCAACCAATCGGAGGCGAGCACATGGAGCCCAGCCTTCAGAGGAGCGCTATGTACACAAGAGAGACGGAGAGGAACGCGGGGAAAGAGGCAGAAAACCAAAATGGGAGGCCGGTGGACGGAGCAGAATGTTCCTGGGATGAAAGGATGAATCAAACACACACAGACCTGCAGAGACGCAGCCATTAAACCCCACCAGTTCATATGAATGAAATTACAGATCACTGAATGGATTAAAGACTCTCGGCTTAATGGATGGGGCCTGTCAAGTGAGTGCATGCAGTATATCTGTGCTTGCGTTAAAAAGAAGAAGTGTGTAAGTGTAAGTCTGCAGCTCTCTTCCTTTTTGCATACATGCCTGCTCTGCTGGCTTCAAAGCCTCAGTCTTTATAAATAAGCCCACAGACAGAAACAGTTTCTGCTGTTTCTTCCTCAAATAAAGTCAATGGGTAACTAAAAGAAGAATCAAATAAACACACAACATAGAAGCACTCTTTTAAAACCAATCTGGACTTCCTTATGCATGGATACTTTTATTATACCTACTTACTTTTCACCCACACAAACAAGTTAGTGTGATTTAATGAGAAAACATCAACAGAGTGCTGAAGATTTCTCCCCAAAAATTAATGTCTTCAGTTTAGATGCATATAAGAAATCATTTTTCAATGTTCAGTTTATATATAGTTTCCAAAAGTCTGACCTGGAAGTGATCAGCGCCATCTTGGTAGGCAAACGCAGCGCCAAGACCAACGGAAAGAAAGGATATGGACACTCTGGACCGACGTGCAAGACAAAGACACATAAACAAAATGGCTACTGTTGGGATCGAAACATGTCAGACGATGTGGAGAAGCTGCTTCCAATCTCCTATTATGATATAGTTCACTACTGAGTGACATAAAGATCTTCATGGACGCACACAATCAACGACTTTCTGAAGGCCGTACGAACTCTTCATGTAAAGTAAGATGTAAGCACATGTAGCAACAAACACCTAGGCTACACCGAACATGTCTGCCTTAGCAAGCAGGTAAAAGCTACGTTAGCTAAGCTAATTTTGCAGGAAGTACTATATGTTTCGGTTTTTAAAGAGACAGTCGCCTCTGACGGTTCGTCTGATCCAAACACAAAATGAAAAAATGAAACAGCACAACGCACACATAACACGTTTAGGCATAACTGAACATAAAGATGTGGACTGTGTGAGCAAAACACCGAGCAGGATAGACGTCACACAGGAAACGCTTCCTGGAACATTCTGTCTGCAGCCGTGTGTGTGTGTGTGTGTGTGTGTGTGAACACAAGTCGGTAAAGTCAGGTGAATGTTTTCAACCACAGAAAGGGGAAAAAGAGAATAAAAGCAACAAGGCAATCATGCAAATATGAAAATAAACAGAACATACTGGGAGGTTGAATTGTGATTTAAACATTTTTTAGAAAATTACCAATTTAAACAGGCAACAAACGACAGGAAACAGCCGGCAGACAACCACACATGCTGTGCAGCGCGCCGCAGCCAGACACACGGCATCCTGTGTGCACGGTCAGGTGTGCAGTGTGAATATTTGGGGATGTCTTTCACCCTGCGGCTGCTGAGACCAAAGGTCTACTGGGAATCAGTTGGCCAGATTAATCAGTCTACTGTCCCATCCTACAGCGAGTGGTGAAAGGCAGTTTTTAAATGCAGCTCGCATCTAATCACTTCTGTCAGGCCAATTAAAACCAGTCATCTGATTTAAGCTCTGCAACACACTGATGCAACCTAACATCCAGCGAAACAGCGTTTCACAAACTTATCCCACTTAAACAAACACGGACACCGAAACTTAAATTGCCCCCTGCACAATATAAACAAAAGCCTGAAATTAAAATATTAGCCTCTTAACTCATTGCCTTTATTCTTCTGCAACTCCACAATAAAACCATGATTTGGTCCGAGTTATTGTGATTCTGAATTCATACATTCGAAGCTTTCCATTGTTGAAAAAGTTCTTCACTACAAGTGTTTTGTTCACTAATAATGTTTTAGGGCTATTTATAATTTAGAAACATAATAAAAGAAAAATACACTTGAGTTGCTTTGGCAAAAACAAACATTTTCTTTCAGCTGATAAAGAGTCCAAAGTAAATAATTTTATTTTAGGTGTTCAGATGCAGTTGGTCAGTGTGGGGTGCAGCGCTGCTCATGCTGAGTTGAGTTAAAACTGCTGCAATGTCCTAACAAAATCATTAATAAATAAATTCAAAACAAGTGGCCCAAGTACTGAGCCTTGTGGTACGCCTGAGTTCATAATTTCTCACCACTTTTCCAGTGGTTTGGTTTACAGTTGACAAACTATGATATAACCCTGTGTTCATTCCTCCGGTGTGTTTCAGAGGGAATGAGTTCAGGACTTCCTGCTATTTAAATTCAACCCTTCCCTTTCCGACTGGTCTCTCCAGACGCTGCCTTCAGAGAGGGCCAAGCCTGCAGGAGAAACGAAAAGAAACAAAAGCAACTCGATTGACCCAACACTGTTAGCCTGCTCTGCATGCAATAAGAAGTTTTATTACAATTGTACTAATAAAAACTGTAAAAAAATAAATAAATAAAAAAAAAGTTGATGTGATGAACATAACGGATAAAAAGCCCCGTTTTTATCCGAAGAAAGACAAATGAGAAGACAAGCAAGTGATGAGAAGATAAAAACTTCAGACAAGAGGAGAAAAAGAAGCCTGGGGTAAAAACTGCCAGCAGGATTTCACAAGGTGAAAAAGAGGTAAGACAGGAGGATTAAAGGCTTTGTTTTTCTGCAGGACACATGTTATATTTGACAGAGGCTCACCTCAGCTTTTCCTGACAACTATTAAATCTGCTTCTGTTCTGAAGCTTCAACTGCTCCCTCGTTTTCAAGATAATCTAATCACAGCCTGAAATATTATCAAGCAGATGCCCAAAAAGAAACGAGGAGGATAAAGGTTAAGCAGCTGAGAGGGAGGAGACAGAGGAGGGAATATAGAGTGGAAGATCAACAAGGTTGTCATGTTAGTGCTGGTGATGTAATCCCTAAAATTAGCAGCAACAACAGCCAGACAGTGGTGCACTGTGCTGCCCAGCTTGTGCTGTTTTCTACTGCATATGCAATCATGCACTGTCCACACGATTAATAGTCAAAATATGAGGCCAGAAGTTTAAACATTAAGCTTTTAAACCACTAATTCAGACAAACAAGAAATTAATTAATGGAATCTTCCAAATTAGTAAAGCGATCGCGAATAAATTATTTCTCAATTATATTTCAAGTTATGCAAAGAAAAATCCACAATAAAATGGTTTAGATGACATGTGTCAAACTCGAGGCCCGTGGGCCAAATTCAGCCCGCCGTAGCTTTTTAGGAATTGATTGATATTTTTGTGAACAAGTTTTATCAATACATCCTGGCACAATCAGCCCTTTGATCTTGATTTGGGCCAAAACGAAAATGAGTTTGACACCCACAGTTTAGACGAAACCATGTTTATGAGCTAGAATGGAGCAGTCAAATCCAGCCCTGCAGCAGATGGCAACAACATACTTCCAAAGTACAATAGGCTGCAAGCGGTTTGTAAAAATGTGTCATTTTTTCCTCTTTGCACTACTTTAAATTCCTCTATTATGTTAAAAAATGTGTAAAGGTTCAAGGAGCTTTCGTGAGTTTTGGGTGTGTGAGGCTGTTTGAACGTTGCAGTTCAAGAACAGTTTGAGTATTTTTGAGCTTTGGTAACAATTTGAGGAAGTAAACAACCCACAGATTAGAACATGAGGTTTGGGTCTGGTTGCCAGTTCCATGAGTAATGGCTTATGCATATGTTTCACTTGCTGGCAATGATTTGTGGTTGCACAGAGAATTAAGTCAGAACAAAAGCAAAGAACTTTAGTTTAATAGTGGTTTCTACAGTAAATTTCTCCATTTGCTTGATACCCAATACTTTCTATTTTAAGAGCAACTTATCGCCAAAAAGCGAACAAAATGTCCCAACTAAAGGAGTAGAAAGTACCACATTTTAAAGCATGATTTTCAGCTCATTTGTTGGCTTTCTAACTTGCTACAGATTTCTCTGCGCAGAAAACTTGATCAATCAATCAAATTTGATTGATTGATCAATCAAATTTGATCAATCAAATTGATCAAATTGATCAATTTGATTGATACAAATTTTATTTGTATAGCACATTTCAGCTGCAAGGCATGCCACATTGAGAGAATAACTGAAAAACTTTAATATTTACCTTTTAGTTTGTTATAGAAACACTGAAAGGTGAAATCACATGTGCAAGACAATGAGTAGCACTGGTTTTAGCTGTTAAGTTGTCAACACAACGCGCTAAATCTTAAATATATGCATGATGTACAAATGAAATTAAATGTCAACACGATGACAACTAGATAACGGCAGGAAAATAGTTTCATTAAAAGATACGTATATATATAAAGAGAGGGAGGGAGAAGTAGGTCAGCTATGCTAGCTTGACTATAACAACCTAAACATCGATGTGCTGGCAATAGGTCTGTGTGCAGCATAACCCTAACCCACAGAGAGCAAGAAAAAAGAAGAATACGCTTCGTTTTGAGTTACTTATCAACAGTTTTTCTGCCTTATTTTCCCTTTGCTGTGGCGCCATGCACTAATTTAATAATCCCTACTTCTTGAGATTTGATTTTGTTCACCAAGTTGTTGTAACGCGACACGATATGTATGACAAGTAAAAGAATCATCTCAGTGCCCTGCAGTGTTGTGGACATGCGTGAATCTTCCAATAACATGCAGCGTTTCTGTAAAAGAAGAAGAGCAGCTGTCATTCATGTCAGATGCTTTACAGAACCAGTACTAGCTATTGGACATAATTTATGAATAATTGATCAAGTACTATTGTAAACAATGTCAAAATGACCTTCACGTCATACTCTTTCCTGAGGCATCATTTTGATCTTCTAACTGATCTCTTAGTTTCTGACTCTCCATCTTTCCCTGGGGCTTTACTGAGCTTAGCATGGGTAGAAAAATCCCCCAGGGCTGAACTGGTCCCATGTGTGTCCAGATAGGAAGAGACAAGATGAGAACTGGATGCATTAAGCAGGAGGCAGACACAAGCTCAGCTCAGCATGAGAACCACTTCAAGAAGGAATCACTCATAAATAATATGCATAATGCCCTAATGATGCTAATGACAATGGCATTGATGGAGAATATATTAACAAAATCCTGACAGCCTTTATGTTTCATTTTGATGCCAAGCAAAACAAGTTATTTTCCAAATCAACCAAACGCAATCAGTGCTGAAAATTCACTTTTTAAACAACAAAGACACTAGAAACTGTTGAAATGTCTCAAACAAGAACGTTATTTAAAAGCTGCTTCAGTCTTCTAAATGTTCAGATACTTATGCTTCCACCAGGTTGACTCCGTTATGACAAAGCACCCTGCTGAGTCACAGCAATGACTTGTCAACCACATGAAGAGTGTAACTTTAGATTTCACCTGACTGTAAGTAGTTACTTCAGTCTCTAATGGACCTGCATGACGAGCCAAAGCTCATCAAAACGAGAAAATGATGCAACAAAACAGCGTCATGGTAATGTAATCCCAAACAGAAACGGCTCAAAGATCGGTGCATGACAGTCCATTTTGTTTTGACTAAAGTGAAGGTGTGAAAAGTTGAAGCATCATCGTATGACTTCATAAAAATTAGGTAAGGTTTTAGAACTAATCAATTATTGAAATCTTAAACTTTTGCACATTTTATTATTTTACAGCAACAAAATTAATTTTGTTTTTCAGGATTGTAAAAAAAGTTGTTTTGTTACAAATACAAATCTGAAAATTTTTGTGGTTTTGAGATATCAATCAACCAATTTTCCAATCCAGAAACTGGATTAAGATCTGGACTTTGACTGGACCAGATTTGCATATTAATTGATTAAATGACTTGGGAGGTGTGCAGATTTGCCACAATTGTTTCAGTTTTAGATGATGATTTGAACAAGGCTTTGTTGTTTCTTTTGGAAATTGTTTTACATGTCAACTTTGCTTATCCCTCTCCAACCACTCCAGCCTGGTGTGTTTTTATATCTCATTTAAACAGCATTTCTAAAACATTTGAGAAATAATTGCATTGACACAACATATGAACATGCTACTGTGCAGACAAAAAACAAATACATTGTAAACGATGTAGTGAGCATGCCAGGCCAGTAGAGGGCGGTGAAAATTTGTGAACCTTCTGATCCAGTGGACTGTTTTTCCAACTCTTCGCTTGTGCAAGTGATCACATGCGATCTTCCTTGATAAATATTTCAAACTAAACAGATTTGGCTTTAAAATGGCAAATGAAGAGGAAAAAACTGGACTGACTTCCAAATGTTTTCGGTTCACATTTAAACCCGTTCTGAACTGCGTTTCTAAATGGTTTCCCTCTGGAGTCTGTCGTCAAACCAAATCGCTGTCAGCACATAACCAAAACACCAAAGGTCGTCGTTTAAACGGTTGCCGTATTTCAGATTTTTGGTGAAATGAAATTGCACACAGATAAACTGTAGATGATAATTATGTGACCTTCGAAAACTGATTGCACTGGATTTTAATAGAAGTATCATATCAAAAAGGAGTGAAAACATCAGTTCAGTGTGATGATGACTTTTATTTGCTTGTTTGTTTGTTTGTTTCCTATCAGATACCAATATAATATGAATATGAGCAGATCAACAATCTAAGCATCCGTCACCTCAAAGTTATTTCAGACTCGGTAGTGGAGTTGGTTTTCGCTGGTAACCCAATTAGCATGTCAGGTTACCAGTTACTATGAACCAAATGCTTAATTATTTTCTGGGAGGAAAAACAACACAGCATGTCAGACATCTGAGCCTCTGACACAGGAAGGTAGCAAACCACAAATTCTGCATCAGACGCCTGTGTCTTCCGCTGAACGTTAAAGAAAGTCACTTCCTTCAGAGAACCGAGAAAACTGCCTCACTGTCCACAAGCTGGTTCAAGACAGACACTTAGCAACCCGAAAACAAAAGCTAAAAATCAGGAATTCAAGTCTCACAACAAATGCCAATAAATCTGTATGGCAAACTCATTCTTCGCTGGCTTTATGCAGTGTTTTGTTGAAGCATCGTGTGCAGAGGGCTGAGCCTGTTCTGGATTAATGATCCAGAGCTGCACAGGACAGACAGTCACTCTGAGGTTTCTGATGTCTAAATGAAGAGCCTTTCTCTGCTCATTTCAACAGGTATGTGTGTGTCTGTGTGTGTAGTGAGTCATTAGTGAATCCCAGCGGTCTGCTGCTGATCTTCTGCCTCACTGGTCCAAAAATCAGTCATTTATCTTAAATTAAACAACAAAGAAAAGCAAAATGTGCAGGTTATCAGCATGTTTACACATGTTCTATCATTCACAGACTTCCTGACTATGATGATTTACTGGTGGTAGTGTGTGTTTGTGTGTGTGTGTGTTTGTGTGTGTGTGTGTGCGTGTGCGTGTGTGTGTTCTTCGTAATTCATACATTCAGAGACTCCATTGACTCCAAGTCAAAGCATTAAGAGACGGAGAGACACCAGACGCAGTGCAGAACAGAACAGTGATAATGGATTACTGATGTTATTATGGTTCAGTAAGAGCTGCAAAAATCTTCTGATCTAATGCCAGAACTACACTTCACTTCTGCATAGTGGATGCATATATGTGTGTGATATGTACTTTTAAAGCATCTGGGATGCTATTAAAAATAAGACCATTAAAGCTGCAGGATGCAGCTTTGATTAAAAATGTATGCAACCTTCACCATGTTGAGATATTTACAATAAGACAAATAATCTGTGAAAAGTGGCTCTTCACCTTCACATGAGCTACTGTTGTCATTTGAAGAAATGCACCAAAAACAACCAATCAGAGTCAAGAGGCGGGGCTTAGCACTGTCAATCAACATCAAGTACTCACTGCAAAATGTGCTGATGGGGGAGAAACAACCACCGTTACAGGAAAATGAGTTTATCTACCATCATTGTTCTCCATTCTAACAAGCCTTAGCATTAATCACAGGCTACGCCAGCTTATTAAATAATAATTGTATTGTAAATGATAGATAAACAAATTCATTGGAATTTAAAGTTTATTGATCTTTGAGAATGTATTCTGGCAAAACAAGAACAATTATCTGTTATCTGTTACTGTTTATCGCAGTAACTTTGGGGACAATTTATCGTAAAAATGTGTTTACTGTTCACTACTGTTCTCACTTTAAGGTATATGTGGCTGTATTGTTGCCTAAACTGGAGTGACAAATAAAAAGTCTTGTGAACCTGTCTGCAAACTTTACCTTAACCCTTGTGTAAATCAGCATGTTGTGGTTCCCAACATGCATCTTGTGATCCGTCTGTTCGCCACATTCCCATCAGCCACCCACAGCGCAAGCAGACAGCGGCGTGCGCATGTGTGTGGCGACATCAAAACGACCTGCTTTTCTCAACACGGCCTGCTTCCAAACAACAGGTGTCTGATTCAGGTGGGCACTATCTACGCAGTCATCAGCACACACACAAACCAACAGAAAAATAACCCAACATGTCAAGATGAACGCGTGAAACATTGTTGAATTACTTCCTACCTTGTTGTTGACATAATCCTGAGGTTGAACAGAGCAGAAAATATGTGGAACAAGAAATGAAATTTAAAAAGTATGCCAAGAGCCCAACACATGTCAGAGCACAGTAATCTCTGGTGATACAGTTTTTTTTGTATGTGCTACTCACTCCTCCTGCTCCTCTGTCAGCTTGAATTTAATCCCAAAGTCCTTCTCTAATTCTACGCATCTGCAGGACATTGTTTTTGTCCTGATTTTCTGCTCTGCAGCTTATTGGAGTGGAAAGGCTTTGATTTTTTCTTTGTCAAGAGTTGAGATGTTTGACTTTAACATCTCATCAAATCAATTCATTTTATTGGGATTTTACGATTGCAAAGATGGAAAAGGAGACATGGTTTTAAAGGTTTGCTTTACAAAGTTACAAGCTGGTGGATGAAAAATTCAATTATCAAATATGAATGATAATTGATTAGTTTTTTGTCTTAAATATCTGAAATTAAACCAAACTGGTTCCTTTTTTATCCAGTTTTCACTCCATGCCGTTGTTTTTATTTTTAAGCATTTATAAAGAACAAGTTAGAACTTAAACCTTGTTTACATGACAATGATCCAAATAAAATTGGATTTTTGTTGTGTTTCTGTTGACACATTTACATAAAGACATTCCAAATAGTTTACACAGTAGCATTACACCATTACAAAAAGGTGTAATGCTCTTGCCACGCCACTAGTCGGTGCTAGGTTATTTGAAACACGTGTTTAAAAAAAAAGTTCCACTTGAAGGAACGTCGATTCACGTTTCCCCATCAGGTACCGTTACCCAGACACTGGGGGAAACATTTGGGTGGAGTTGGAAAAAAGTGGGATAACTTCGCTGAAACACGTGGTTTGAACCTTCACGGGTCCGTAGTTCTCTAGATAACAGCGCTGAACCAGCAGGCGCGTATTTTGCCAGCTGGGCGATGCGCAGCGGCGAAGAGACGCTGAGGGAACCGGATCTGATGGGGAAACACGGATTGGAGTAACACCAGCAGACAGTAGTTTCTTCTTCTGTGGATTTAGGAAGCAGCTCTGTGTTGTGTCATAATATGCATGAGCGCCTCAAAATTAGCACAAAATAACAAAAAACAGATCGCCATTTCTGATTTTCCTGCAAATTTTTCTCAAAATTGGTAAAAATGATTGTGTCTTAGCATTACTTTCAATACGGCACATTTAACATTATGCATTAGTGCAAATATCGTAAAAAATCCTTTCAAATATTTCCAAATTAGCATCACAAAATATGTGATCAATATGTGAACAGTTTAATGTGTTTTATCAATACATTCTGGCACAACCAGCCCATTAAGAACATTCAGTTTTGATACAATGAAACTGAATTTGACAGCTCTGGTTTAGATGGTTGTGTTTGTCAAAGAAAATCCCAATAAAATGAGTTTGTGACCACAAAGTGAAAAGATATAAAGTGGTTGAAGGAGGCTGCATTTTAGAGATGGGTGTGATGGTATTCTGGTATCTGAGAACTTTATATACAATTAAAAAAAGTGGAACAATCCCAGGAGACTTCTAGGGTAGACAGAGGACTCGTTTAAGCTCTCCATTAAGGCCCTTTGCGGGCCCCCGGGGAGCCCAAGGTGTGCGCGCCAACACAGTGCAGCAGACGCTGCAGCTGCTTGTGTGTCTCCAGATGATTAGCTGCAACTGTAACCGACACAACGCCGAACCCAGTGATCCTATCAGAGGGAGGGAAAGTCGCTGGGGCGCACATGACTATGCAGTCGCAATGCCGAAAGGGTCAAAGCAGAAACAGAAAACAGAGACCAGAGTGAAGCAGAGACCAGAAAAACGTTTGAATCTTCAGAGAGTTGAGGTCATGAAATAACAATAAGGCGCAGTATTACTGCAGCCAGGCCAGTCACAATATCTAATTTTATCGCAGAAGTTATTGCGATAACATATCGTTGTTGCCAAGTATTTCTGCTCCAGTTTCTTAAAATTGGACAAAAATAACTTTTAACTAACTTTTCAGTTTGTTTTCAATCAATAATTTATTAATATTGATTGAAAAAGCTGCTTGTTCAGATGACATGGGAACATGCTCTGTTATAGGAGAAAATAATCTGCCAGTGGAAGTTTTTTCTGCAATGTTAAGGAATTATTGAATACATTTCTTGCTGAAAAGAATACATTTCTTTTCAGCAAGATTTGTAAGTAATCTTATATACTGAGTATTTTCATTGGAAAAAAAACCAAAATTACTGGTAAGATTTTGTGCTTTTGCAGTGAAATTCAATTAAGATTTAAATATCTAAAATATTTACACAAAACAACTGAAACAACAAATAAAGTCTTTGTAAACAGAATTATCCTTAAAAAAAAGGGGAAAGTTGAGGCCAAAGCGCCAAAAACTTTTGTCTTTCTGTTTTTGGTAGAAAGAGAGAAAACAGAAAAACAACAAATGGAAAAACATGAAGCTGATGCAGAAGAAATGTAGCAAAACATGGGAGTAAATCTACAAAAAGAATGTCTGAAAACTACAAAAACAAAAAGTCTTGGTGAGAGAAAAGAGAAAGAGGATAAGAAATGGACATTTTGGAGCTTGCTTTAGTTTTTCATGTGATTAATTGATTTGTTCCTTATTGCAACAGGCCAGTTATGCTTTAGATGATGACAAGAGTTTAATATATTTTCATGCATATACACTAAAACAACCAAGTAAAAGTTTTGAATAGACGTAACGCGACTAAACCGGACCTTTAAACATCTTTAAATCGTTAAAGGCTGCAGTAGTGTCGTCTTACCGTGTTGCTGTAGCTGGCGGGTTCTTGGCCATCAGTGATAAGTTCCCGCTCTCCTTTCGGGTTGACCTTCCTGAAGCGCCGCCTGGAGCGCCGCTGGGACCCGTCTCTCTGCAGGAAGCTGTCGTCCCCCTCGGTGCCGTTGTCCACCTGCAATGTAAGGTCACAACCCTCAGCCACGGAGCCACAGCTGTTTGATCGATCCACGTGGTTTGACGCCTGAGGGCACGGCTCGGAGCAGCTCCGCTTCAGCAGCTCAGGCCTCCGGGCCTTTGGAACAACATTCTGATTTATAAAATCCAGATTCTGTTCCTCGTATTCCGAGTCTTGGGTGTCAGCTCCCATTAGATTCAAACAATCCGGGCTGGAATCTGTGAACTTGCTGCGTTCTTTCTGCTGCGGTTCCTCTTCGTGTCCCGGAGCTTCGGGAATCTGGCCCTGCTCTTCTGCTGGCTCCTGGTTGAACATCCAGTTCCTCCAGAGCGCAGAGAGCCGGTGCCAGCGCAGCACATTCATCCGGATTCAAGGACGGGATCAGAAAAACACATAAAAGCAGGAAACGCCACAGGGGAAGGGAAAAACCAAAACGATTGTGCCAAGGTGTCAAAAAGCTTAAATCCAAAATCCTTCGCCGAGAAATCATCCAGGAAAGGTTGAAAGACCAAATAAGTCACTCCACAGGTTTCAGCGAGGAGTTTAGCAGCTCAGCCAGATGCACAGTAACAAACTTACTCACATGTCTTCTTGCTCACTCTGTCGCCCTCTGACACGCGCAGAGCATAAAGTCAGCCCACAGTTTCCTCCAGGAAGCCGAAAATACACAAATATCCTCAGCAGGCAGAAAAACAGCACAGTACCAGAATCCGGCCATACAATTCAGTCCCAGGGCGTTTTGTGCTGGTCAGTTTACTGAAGGAAGAATTTGTTTTCGTTCTCCGTTGCATAATGGCAACTCAATAGCCTTATTATGTCAGTTACAACCACATTGTTTATCAGGAAATCATGTTATAGAACCTATTGAACAATTCTGCTTTGATTTTTTAACGTTATTTTTCACTGACTTTTTTCTTTTCTTACATTCAGTTTTGTTTACTCTGATAGTTTATTGTTCTAAAATAGCCTGAACATTAATTTTGCATTATATGGAGAAAAACTGGATCAATTACCACTTTCCCTCACAGCTTTTTACAGCTGCTGCTGCTGCCCAGGAATTAATTGTTTGACTTATTTGTTGCTTTGTAATTTGCTTTTTTGTTTCCAAGAACTATTAATTACCATTATTGGTAAATGATACATTTTGTTTTTCCTTAAAGAAATGCATAAACACCTGATAAGAAGCACAAATATGACTTCAGGACTCTGGTTTTCTTCATTAAGGTCAAACTGTGTGGAGGAGATTTAGAGCCAAGACTGCATGAAGCAGCGCCTTTGTTAGCAGCCTGTGTGCTGTACTCGGGTTAATCATGTGAATTGACAGACATCTTGTACATAAAAACTCATGATGGCCCACAACAGCCAAAGAGGAGGGCTAAAATATCAATATTCTTTCTGTTTTCATGAAAATCAAATGGATTTTTAAAATCTTTAAAGGCAAAACTGAGTTAAATTTGAGATCCAATCAGCTTTTATCAATCTTGTTATTAAAAGTAAAAACAACAATAATAAATAGTAACTTCTGGGTGGTCAGAACTTATGAATGTGCAATATATTATGGTATTTGGTGGAAATGACAGAAATTTGGGCTGCAATAAAGATCTGAAGTCTAACCGTAACCAGCCGGCATCAATACAGAGCAGGTGGGAGCAGCGAGGCCAAGCGTGTCGAAAACACAGATGTAAAACGTAAATTATCTTCACCTGGTTCAGGTCTAATTCTGGTCCAAAAAGTGAAGTTGGGAAAACTTTCCTCTGAACGAGTTATGTCATGTTTTTATTCAGATAAAATACAGATGAACCTCTGCAGCGGCTCAGATAATCCTCCGAGTTTAGACTTGCATGAAACAAAAGCACCAGGGATTGAATATTATCATTTCAGCTTCCTGAGAAAGAGAAAATGAAGGAAACTCACAAAAAGAGGCATTTTTCTTTCCATGCACAAGAGAAAACATGGGGGCTGCAGCAGAGTCACACCGCACTGCGGCCAATCAGTTAATTGGGGCCATGGGAATAGACGAGGGAATGTGATCTGTGGCTCTTGTCATGACTCTGGTCACATGATAGACAGGAGTTACATTCACAGGCGCTCACTACGGCTGGGTTTGTGAGCCGGGAAATGGACGACAGAACAACTGAAGGGGAAAAACCGCGAGGCGATGCACAGATCAGATAGAGCAGGAATGTAAACCAGAAGATGAGCCGACATGCAGCTCCTCACATAATGTTTTATTCTTGTGAGTTTTCAGAGGAAGCAGGAAGTGTGGTCATTTTTCAAGGTCCTGGGACCAGTGGAGGGACCAGTAGAGGGACCAGTGGAGGGACCAGTGGAGGGACCAGTAGAGGGACCAGTAGAGGGACCAGTAGAGGGACCAGTGGAGGGACCAGTGGAGGGACCAGTGGAGGGACCAGTAGAGGGACCAGTGGAGGGACCAGTGGAGGGACCAGTGGAGGTGGGTGGGAACAATGGGGTCTCCAGCAGCCAGACATTCAGGCAGCGTTTGATCCGCTGTGATCGGTGACACATTTCTGACCTTTCATCATTACAGAGAAAGACGATACACTAATCTGAGTACTGGTCCCGTTTATCACTGGGTTTTAACCAGTTACTTTAGAACCGTTTAAAATAATGGTTCTAAGTCCAGAGACTGCCCTGAATAGCTAAAACAAAAAACCCAAATCTGCTTTTATTCTTTCTCAAACGTAAACGGTTTGAAACAAAGCGACGCAAATCCTTTAATTATTACTGAAAATGTATTTATTCAGTGGAGCCCAAAAGAAACTCTTTCAAAACAACAAACATGCAAAATTAAAGTAGTAGAAAGTCGTACATTTCTGCAAAAAAAAAAAAATCGAAAATTTGCTAGAAAAAAATTTTTTTTTAGAAAATATCAGAAATTTTCCACAAAAAAATTGGATATTTTTTAATTTCAAATGTTAAAAAATTTCTTTTGAAAAATATTCTAGAAAATTTTGCGTTTTCACAGATTAGATAGAAACTATTAATCCATTTGGGATTTTCTCACAAGGAAATTGTAGAATAATAATAAAAATAGTAATAATCACAACATTTCTAAAATTTAATCCTGTTTTTCTGTCTATAATGGCAATAGTATCCCCTCGTAAAAAATAGTGTTTCTTTTTTCCATGTGTAATAAATAAATAAATATCTGGCTACTTTTTTTTCGGTTGCTCTTTTGGCCTCTGTTTACTTTTGAGTCTGAAATTTTGCCCCAGTTGGCAGAAAGTTTGAACGGCCCTGGTCTAAATCATGCTGAAGTGATTAATTAAAACTTTACATTTTTATTAAATAAGATGTTTTCACACAACAATGAAACATCTAGTTTTTTACAGGAGTTGTAGCTTCTGCTTGATTGTAGTTATTTGTTCATAAAAACATTAAAAAACGATGAACCAGAGCAGGATTTGGGCAAATCTTCCTCATAATACAAGAAATGGAAGAAGAGCAGAGAAATTTTATTCCCAAATATTTCTTTTTTAATTGAGCTCATTTTTTTGTTCTGCCCATAAATCCCCTCAGTGATGCAGTCAGCACCACTGCTGCCGTTTTTACAGCTCCGACAGTCTCTGAACGCACCCCGGGGGGTCGTTTCAGATTAAATATGTTGCTGAAAGAGCAACTCTCCTATTAAACTCTCTCAATAACGAGACATTCCAAGGAAAGTTGGTTCCTGGGATCAAGGTGAGCCTTCAAGGCTGATTTTGGTTTTAAAAAGCCTCAAGGTTTCTTCAACAAAGCAGTGACGTTTTCTCCCACTTTTAATCCACATCCATGATTTGGAGGCAATAGAGGGGCCCTGCGACCACCGACGGACGGACGGACGGACATAAATATGGAAAATAAATGCATTTAAAACAAAATTCTAAGTTTTGCTGTAACGGTGAGTTGTTTCTCCATGCTTAGCACTTTTAACAGCGCATACACGAGGATGATTGACAGCGCTAAGACCCGCCTCCTGGCTCTAATTGGTTGTCTTTGGTGCATTTCTTCAGATGGCAGTAGCAGCTTTTCACAGATTATCTGCCTCATAAACTGTCACAGTATGGTGATGGTTTTAATAAATATGTAAAAATATCTTTATAAAAGTTATTTTTGCAGCGTTAAACATTTAAGATGAGTAGATTTATTCAACTTTAATGTACAATATGTTAATGTAGTTTATTGCAACCAGATTCTTTATTACGTTCTGAATTTTAAATATCTGACTACTTTGATTGTTTTATCATTACATAAGTGTAATTAGTCAGGTGATGTTTTGTTTTTATGCTAAAAACTTTTACAGAAATATGCTGTGTAAGCATATTTCGGAACATCTCAAGCTGTGTCTTTGGTACTAAGTATTAAACTCACAATGTTTTTTGAAACATTCGGCTAAAATTGTCCAAGTTTGTGTCAGATATTCTATTTGTTTCCTTTTCAGTGAAAGTGTGTTTTCCAGTAAGCAAGGGGAGTTTTCCCAGTAGACACAAACTGAGTTTTATGAAATAAAGCAGCAGGCCAGTAAAAGGGACAATGAAAATGTTGCAAATGATCAGATTTAAGTCAACAGAATGACTCCCCACCTCATAACTAGATTGGCTTCATCATGTTTCCATGACTTAATGCTCAGACATAACATAAACGACGACTTCCTGAAAGTCCATTTACTTCCAAACGTCACAGAGTTCTTTGTTCTGACTGTTAAAGGACTATTTCAAATGAGTTTTTAATGGAAACTAAGCATTCTGGGAAATAATTCCCACTCCTGCCTTTTTCTCTTTGCAGTTTTTAAGCATTAATCTAAAAACTGTAGTTTATTCAACTCTTGGATATTTGACAAAATTAATGAAAAGTTACTGCTGTAAGTTTATCTTTCACAAACTCACATTTGGGTTCAAAGTCAAAAACTCAATCAATGTATTTGACCTAAACAGCAGAAGACAGAAGAAAAAACTCAACGCAGTGGATCTGGCAGGAAAGCCTGCAAAGTGTGAGTCTGTGCAAGCATATTTCCACAACAACAGTCTAAAAACTGAACCTCCATCCTTATATATTTGGGCAAGATGGGGGAGGCAGATGGAGGAAAAAAGAGATAAAACAGAAGGATTCGAGAGAGAGAAAATGCAAACATCAAATAAAGATGAAAAACCGGACTGATATCAAAGAGCAGGACAGGAGGGATGAAAGAGAGCGAGCGGCATCGATACTCACCACAATCATTTCTGATGGCTCCAAAGTGATGCATTCACAGCCTCGCCTGCCCCCCAGCTGCTTGCCAAAACTGCAGAGAACAGAGACACGCAGAAATACATCAGTATCAAATAAAACCAGAGCTCAGACAAGCTGCTCACACTGACCAGAGGCCAGATGCATTCAATCCCAGGCGCCCACCCACAGGCCTGCGCCAACATTAGGGCCCTTAAATTACAGTAATTACCAAATCATTACGTTGAGGCAGCTTTAAGCGTAAAATGATCCTGATATATACCTGAAGTACATGTGTTTGAGTCAAACTCAAGGCTCAGGGGCCAAATCTAGACCGCCGTAGCTTTTTCTGTGGCCCAAATTACATCAAATTACATCAAATTACATCCCTCCAGTTTTTCACAAATCTGTAAAAACGCTCCAACGTGCTTCTAGAGAAAAATGTGGAGCATCTGAGTTCAACGTGCACACAAAGTGTCGAACTTGAAGCGTCAAAAAAACATAAATAAATCACAAAATTCTGGAGGAACAACTATTAATTAACATTTTAACAGTTTAATTGGTTTTATCAATATATTCTGGCACAACTGGCCTTTTAAGAGCATTCAGAAGTTTAATACAACCCAAAACGAAACAGAGTTTGACATCCTGGTTTATCTGAGCTCAGATTTAACAGCAGCTCCAACATCTGAGGGGAAAATTAGACCAGCTTTCAGATTCTGTTATTGTTTTTGAGACCAGGTCGTCCAGAAAAAGATGAAATGAATTCATTGTGCTGTCGCCTTGTTGCCATTGTTATGGTTTTATGTTATGCATGTTTGCTGCAAAGGGAACATAAATTAAGGACATTTATGGAGAACATTTAGCACTGCGTGTGACCAACCGCAGACAAAAAGTCTGGAAAAAGACCAAACAGGCAGAATGACCCAGATAAGGACACATAAATATAAGACTCATTCAAAACAAAATATAAAAAACTGTTTTGCACAAATGAAGAGCATGAATACCTTTGCATTGCATACCAGAGAATGCTTTCCACCAACCAGTCTTTCTAAGTCAATTTGTTCAAAAATAAATCATCTGAAAAAGTTTGACCTTTTTAAGACCACGCAAATGCATATTGATCCTCCAGAACTCAGGTAGATTTACAGCCTGAGACGCAGTTTTAGTCTTTCTCAGAAAAAGGAAGTGAATGTCTGCTATACATTTACATGTACATCTACTGCCGTTTTTAATCTGCTTCATGTAAAAACGTGCAGATTGAAAGCTGGTCACGTTTCTTCTGTTTGTATTTCACTCCTCTGGGATTGGAAAAGTGCTGATTCAGCATCGATTATGGTTGGGATCTCATTGTAGAAGCTGATGTCAGATCTCTTGATGCTTAACTAACCTGTTGAAGATAAGTTAGCGAACCTCTGCATTTCATTCCTCTCCTTTCCTCTTTGACCTTCCTGCTGGTGGTCATGGTTTCCATTCCAACTGACTAAAATCTCTTTAACTTTCTCTTCTTTGGAAACACTGAATCCACCAGACGTCTCCCTTGTCCCCTTATATTTCTGGCTTTTGTTCCCTTTTGCCGCATCTCATTTTGCATTCTCTTTCACTCCGAGTTGAAAAACATTTCCTCTCATCCTGCAGCTTCTGAACAGCAGAGACTTTGAATCAAGATCGTGACTTTGAGCAAAGACAAACCTGCCCTCATTAAAACGGATAATTCCAGAAAAATCCTGAACTCAGAGAAGCGTTTTACTTCAACACAATTCCCAATGTCAAAATAATTAAAGCGCCAAAATAAAGGAGGAATAAAGAAATCAGTCTCCACTACGCTTTGCTACAGCTGAAGTCAAAGCTTCAGGAAGCTGACCTTTGACCTCAGCGAGGCCCTTATTGATGCTCTGCTGCCTCCTGCACACCAACTAATTATTTTATTTTTATCATTTTAATAAATAAAATTTGTAACTAAAAATAAAAAAAATTTAAATAGTTTTTAATTACATTTTAATTGAATTTTATTAAGAATTTTAAATCAATATTAAATTAAAAATAATTGAATATTAATTTGTCAAATAAATTTTTAAATTAACGTTAAATATTTGTATATTTTCACATGAACCTGTAAAAAGTTGCATCCTGCAGCTTTAAAATGAGCGTTTTCCCTTTGCTTCCAGCCCATTTATCTCAGAGATGCTTTAAGAGGCATCAGCTGCTCCTCCACTGGGCTCACATGGAAACATTCCTGAAGGTGCAAACGGTTTGCTGGCGTCCAGCCTCGGGGCCCTCGGGGCCCTCGGGGCCCCAGACGCTGTCAGAGGGTCAGGAGTGAATCAGAACAGCCCCACGTTTATTACCACTTAATAAAAACGGCTAAATTTACACCTGGCTTGTCGCACCAGGTGCACAAGACGAGAAAAAATGTCAATAAACGATAACATTGTTGTTTTGAGAACATTTTCAAGTAATACATTGATAATGGTATAATTATAACTCAAGACACATTCTCAAAGATCAATGAACTAACAATTAACTGGAAGACATTTAATATCCCAAAGAAAGAAAGAAAACAACAAATAAAAATACATTCTGAAGTCTCTGTAAAAAACATTGTTCTTCAAAAAGAGGTTTTCACCAGACAGAAAACTTTAATCATTAACTTTCATTTATTTATGAGTAAAATGGTTTTTGTTTCTGGATTGGTCCAATTCAATCAGTTTCTTATGCAGAAAATATGGCAACATTTCTTAATGAATCCGATTTCTTTTTCATTCTGAAATCCTCACAGTTAGGACTAATAATCATTGAGAATTGATTATTAGTTTTGAGGAATTGATAATTGTCCAAAATGGGATAAAACTAGTCTGTTCATTTGGGTTTTGCCACATTGGAATTAATTGTCATTATATTGAAAAAGATGTATGAAGCTTATTTTAAAGAAATGTAATGGGAAAAAGGAATAAAAACATTCAAATGCAGTAGCCGGGAGGAATTCAAGGCTCTCAGGCAGAAGGTCAGCCCAGCTCTGACAGATCGCTCTACCCTCCAGTGAGGCGAGTCGCCTGGATCCTGTCTGGCCTAAACAAAGCCTGCCAAGGCAGTCTCTTCAGTTTCTCTCTGTCTGTGCGTGGATGAGACAGAAGCATAGGAGAAATACAGCCTGCTACAACAGAGGAAACCCTGCAGAGCTGCAATTTTCAGGCTTCTTTACTTAGTGTGTAACCGCTGTTTGCTCAATCATTTCTCATTTTTCCTAAAGTCACTGCATGCCCATGGCGGCAGAAGAATAAACACCTTTAAGCCAAATATTAGTGACAAACAGATTGTGTGTGTGTGTGTGTGTGTGTGTGTGTGTGTGTGTGCGTGTGTGTGTGTGCATGAGTTTGCCCCAAACCAAAGCTACTGCGATGCCTGAACTGAAACGTGACACCTGTCTCCCGTTAGCTTGTCTGAATCTGCCTAACGCCAGAAAATCACCAAACTTTAGCTTTAAGCAACATAAAAAACAATTTAAAACTTCGTCCACTGAATGATGCACATCAACAGGAAAAGGACACAACGTTTCTCTTTTAGGTTATTCTGATGATAAAACATTAAACACAAACATTTTCTGTTTGCTCGATTTAGTAAGTTGAAGTTTAAACAGGTTTAATGTTTCTGGATGCTAAAACAGCCTGATATTATTCAGATTAAAAACAGATTTATGTGGCCTGCTCAGGTCTTTGTTCAGTAAAATATATATTAAAACTAAAGTTAACTTAAAGCAGGCAACTTAAACTACTTCAGTTAAGTCACGTTTTTGTTATTATTATAAATGGCTCTTCTGTAGCAGTCTGCATTACAGCGAACTGGAAGATGCCTCTGACTAAAGGCAAGTCTTTCTATATTATTCTCATGAAGAAAAGGCTCGAGCTTGTCCATACATTTTATTTCATATAAAATGTAAAAGACAGAACCTGCATATTTATGGACATTTGGCAGCTAGCATTGCGTTTTTCATCATCTATAAAAAACAAATTGTTTTTTCACTCAACCTTGAAAATATTCAAGCCAAGTTCCAAACTTTGACCGACTGTGGAAGAACCTGACGCTTTGCGAGGAATATTTTATTCTTCAAGCCAATTTCAAAATCAATCAACATCACTGCGATTATCATTTTATCAATCATCATCTGGGTGATGAAAATCTCTCCCCACTTCGGTGGAATTTGTCTGTGTCGCTTTTCAGCAGGTGACAATTTTCCTCCCGTCTCTCCCAGAAGAAACGAGCTGCTGGCAGACGGAGGAACAGGTTCAGATTCGGTCCAGTGGCAGCTGCCGGGCTTTGGGCAACAAACCAGAGAGCCAGAGAGTCACTGCGGCCCACACACACACACACACACACACACACACACACACACGCACACACACACACACACACACACACACACACACACACACACACACACACACACACACACACACACACACACACACACACACACACACACACACACACACACACACAAACACACACACACACACACACACACACACACCCACACACACACACACAAACACACACTATAGCCACCAATATATCGACCAAATCTTATTAAACAACTTTCCCAAACAGACGAAAATGAAAACATGTTTTCTTGGTTCATTTTCTGTTTTTCTGTCTTTTATTTCATAACATCCAGCCGATGTTTTATTCTCTTTCTAAACTGTGCACATTATGAAAACCACTAAATGTGCAAACGGTGCACATTTTCTGCACAAAATCAGCTTTTATTCTTTCTTAAGCTTCGCTAAATATAGCCAACGTTTTGAAAGAAAGTTATCCCAGGCATGTTCTTATTACTGAAAAATGTATTCACTTAAGCCCAGAAGAAACTGAAAAGAAAACTGTCTTTCATTTAATACAGGAATGAAAAAAACTGAATTGAATAAAAAATTGGAAATCTCTGTCAAAAAATAAGAAATTTTCTGAGCAAGATTTCAAATTGAAGATTTGAAATCTTGAAATTGTCAGAATTTTTTTACATAATACTTTGAAATTTTTGAGTTTGAAAAGTAAAAATTTCCAAATAGCCAAAAAAATCTGATATTTTTAGATTAACAAAAAAATTTTTACAAAAAACTTGAGATTCCTGATTTTGAAATAAAAATGGCCAAATTTTCTAGACCATTTCTGACATTCATCACAAATCGTTTTGGCAGAAATTTACTCCCGTTTTCCACCTACTGTGGCCGTGTGAGACGGATGATGATGGCTTACAACCAACAAAAATCTAAAATTTAGATCCCATAAAATGACAAATAAAAAAAACATTAACATATGTTTGTCACTCAAAGGAAGAGAAATTAATCTAATAAGTTGTATTTTTCTTATTAAAACCACAAAATGTGAATTATAAAGGTGAAAACCTGCTTTTGCCTCAAACTTTACTCAGTAAAGTTGAACGAAGTTTAATCTCTGTTGTTTTACGAAAACCGTCTGGTTCGACTTGTTCCCTGAAATGAATGAGGAAAACATTTTCTTCATGCTAAACTGTTA